>CABFOW010000034.1:333863-403178 GCA_902141385.1 Timema californicum | reverse complement strand
ACAAAATGATTTTTAAGGCCCCCCCCCCCCCTCGCTCCGTCTTACTACCTATTTGGGTATTACACTCTTCTGTACTAATTACGATAATGGATTAAGAATGAATAAGGTTGAATTGAGAGAAAGTGTACCCGCATTTTCGTGGAGAGATAGTAGCAAACTATTTAGGAACAACTACGCTCACTACACCCGACTGGGATCGAGCCACGATCTCCCCGTCATCTGCAGTCAATTCTAGTGCGAGAGAAGCGCCTTAGACCATGCGGCCACAGAAGCGTGTAACAATGATTGTTATTTATAATCAACACTTGTAGTTTAATTTACATAATGTTTGATTATTTTGAGTCTCAACTGTAAAAAGTTGGATACATAATGGACCCTCAAGAGGTGAACAACAGGCTCTAATGTAATGTGTGCCACGCGGAAGTTGATTGATGGTTGTGAGAGGTATAAGGGTTCTGCATTCTTCTTTCGCGTTTTGTTTATTCTACAGGCTGCATTTACGAGCATAAGGTTAACTTTCTGTTGTCTCACACGACCAAGAAACACGCAACTTAGCACGTGATGCCTTGCGAACCAAAACTTTAGTGGTTTATGTATACTCGTCCCAAGAAGAAAATACGAAGACTATTTTCCTATTCAAAAATATATAAAAGTGTAGTCTATAAAAAATAACTTGTTACGAAAAATCGCTCACTTTATATCCTCGTGAATAAACAGAAAACTGTACTTGTATTTAATGTTTGGTGAGAACCTAAGAGTGTTTAATATCCGTATTGATGGTCTACCCTTTGCCACTGGTTGTACATTTAAAGAAATTTTCAGTTCTAAATTTTTAAAAAAAATTACTTAAATTTTGACTAGAAAATATACACTTATTTGCTACTATTTGGTACACATACGTTTGCAAGACCTAAAAACCATCAATATTTAAATTACGCTCTCTGCCACAACGAAGAAGTGAAGATGAGCTCGACGCTGTCAGTAGCATTTTCTACACTGAGTGGACATTCTGGTTGCGTGCTATTCCATTCTATGGACTACTTCTGTCTTCGTGGAAAATTTATTTTTATTTATTGTATTTATATGTCTTTCTTAAATATAGAATATACTTTTAAAGGCAATGTGTATATTATCTATTTTTTAACACTATCATTTCTTATGAATACTATATTATAAAGAAAGGTGTAGTTAAATATTATTTAAAAAATGTACTGTTTTGGGAGTTTATGTGAGAAATCACCAATTGTTATCCCTTCTATTTTGTTTGGTTTGTCTATAAACCTATTTTAAATAACGTATTAGTTTCCCGATTAGTCTATTTCTGTATCTTAAAATAATTCACTGTTAGCAATAGAACAATTATTTTAGCAAATATTAATAATAATTTTTTTTATTCCAAAGTATTGCTATATATTTATTAGTATGTTTTAGATTCAAGCATGGAATATATTTGAGTTTTTTCAAGTTTAATCTCTCCTGGTAATAACATAATGGCGTAGTTAACTTTGTATATATTATTTCTTTCTAATCCATTAGTTATAATGTTATAAAACAAAAACCGTCCTTTAAAGTTAGTTTAATTTCACAATTTTATAAGAATAGGAAATATATAGTAACCTTATGTGACTAAAGAAGATAAAACTTTTAGTTCGTGTATTATTTTTATTTCTATAAATTCCTCGGGAGTTTTGAAGTGCATCTATAAGTTTCTTGAAGAATATTCCCACAAGATTACAACCATCGAGTTTTTGACATGGGAGCTATTTCTCTTTCGAGGACGTACGGAACTGCGTTACGGTGTTTTACGAAATGAGTGAGGCACGCGTTGAAGGCAAGGAGCTAGAAGGGTGCGGACTAGGTGGTCTGTAGAGGGGCAGGGGTGTGTGCGGTGGTACCCTTGCCTTGGATGCTACATGTGAGGAGATATCATTATACCCTTTCCTTAGTCATTTTACTTCTCGTGTACTCAACGAAGTAGAAGTACTACCGGAGATGCGTCAGAGAAATGTGCGACTGTAGGAAAACCTAGTCAAAGGGGTTTCTTTGATGCTCACCGTACCAAATTTTATAATGTGGAGCTGCTTTTCAAGTAATCATCGGACCTAAAGAGTGGCCCTTTAAAAAATGACTAAATTACCGGATTTTATTGTATACCATTTCCGCCATTTTATACGTTCTCCTTAAAGTCTATATACAAGCACATACACGTTTGGAAAAAAAATTATAATATTTAAAAAAAAATATATATATATATATATGTAAATATACTATACAAATATTCCTAAAGGTAGCACTTGAATCGTTATTACATATTTATTTCAGTATTGTCATATTATTTTTCCTTTAATTGTTTGTAATTACCTCACTGTGTCGACGGACCTCAAAACAATAATAATAATAATAATATTTACCACCAACTTTTCATGACTTACAAGCATCTTTACACAGTGTTTACTTTAGTAGAATATACCAATATGATTGTTACTGTTTTGATTAAAAACATATGAGAAACTATAGATATAACAATTTAGGTTTAAATTATATATTCGTTTATATACACACGTGCAGTTAATTTAAAAAAAGTCTGTGTTTTTAAGAAATTAGGTGCAAATTTGAAACATCAAAACAATAAAAAGTGTTGATGTTTAGTTTCAAATTTAAAAATAATATTATTTATCCACGCCAGTGGCCGTGCAATATATGGGGTTTGACCCGAATTGCCTTTAGTCGTCGAAGTTAGTTGTAGTATGTTCGAATCCGTGGCACGAGAAGAGGTTTTCTGCATTTGACTTTCCATTGTGTTTTTTGTATCCAGTTTTTACGCTAATGCGAGTGCTTTCTCTCTAATGTAGCCTTTTAATATTTACCCCTTAGATTACATAGTTAATGGTCCTGGGCTTAACCATTATATTAAAAAGACACAAGAACATTTAAAATTAACAAATAACATCTGAGAATAACGATAAGGAATATTTTATACTTTATTCTTTATTCGAGTGTTAGTGAATGTATTAAAAACAGTGAGTACAATTTCGCATGTTTATGCATATCTCTAATATGTATACATTTTACTCGTGTATTATGGTTTTAGTAGACCTATTATTTCATCATTTTATTATTTGTTTATAAATAAAAATACGTTTTAATAAACGGTTATAATATTAAGAATGTATAATTTTGTTCCAGCTGTATTTTTTTTCATGCCTCATCATGAATTACTATTTATAAACTAACTTCTTTTATAACGCCCACCTATTATATAACTTGTATTGACAAAAGTATGTGCTATTAAACTTTATCCCTACTTTGTCTTCCTATATAAGGTAATAACTTGAGAAGTATGGCAGTACGAGGGTTTCCCTGAATTAAAATGAAAATGACGCAAGGATCCCCGAGGATCCCATTCCTTATATTCCGCCCAAAGGCTCTACTCTACATCTTTCATTCCGTGAAGTAAACTCCATAGAGATTGCTTCCAACACGAGAGTATCAGCTTTCAACACTCGGAGCAGCACTGCAGCGTTCATCGATCCATCTTCTATGAATAAACCAATACCGTCGCTTTACAATACACCACCCCTCTCGTTAACAAGATTCTCAACTTCTCTCAGCTCAAACAAATTTACAAATTAAAGCACTCCTTCACAAGGTACAATACATTATGCTAATGAAGTGTAACTAGAAATATGTCATGGGCCTTGTTCTCAATTGTTCGTGGGAAGGAATCTAGGAAATGTATATTGATGAATAAAATAAAGCTTCATTAGAAACTGATTTATTCCATTAAGTCACACAATCTGTCTGTTAATACCTTAACCATTATTTTTTATAAAGACATATGATAAGGGAAAAAGTTGTATTAAATTCAACATCAGGAATTTTCGCATATTAACACTATTGGAGTAGGCATGAAAAAAATATAAATCAGAAAAATACTTACATTTGGATGGGAGAGAGCATGGGAAATAATTAGTGAAAAAACGCCTTAGTACGCTCTTCCAGACCCACATCAGTGACCACGTAATATAAAAGGGGGATTGCAACTGGGCCACGCTTGGATATTGGTCGGGTGCATAAGGGATTGATTTTCAGTATGTTATTCATCACTGGGATTTTTAATAATTTCTCCACACATTTGGGTGAATTTCCTCTAATACACTACCCCAATCTGGACTTCTTAGAGTAAGTCGTCAATCTCCTTTGGGTTAGGAATAATATTAATAATTATAATTAAAATAACTACAGGAACGTCAACCTCACTGTCACTGTCAAATCATATTGAACGAAACTTACGCCTTAGCTAGCGCTACCACCGGCGCTTATCGTATGCATGTTTATTAAAATTTACTTTAAATATTGATGTATATATTTCTTTAACAATATCGATTACCTAGGGAGGGGGGGGAGGAGAGGTCACAGACAGCTATGGGTTACTTTGGCGATGCCTTCGAAAGAATGTCACACAAACATAGCAATGATAACTATTTATGTGTTTAAATTGGAAACAAAATTTTCTTTTTAACTGCAAGTTGGTGACCTGATGGTCTAGGGGTAGGGTGTCGGACTTTTGTGCTGAGGGTCCGGGGTTCAATCCTCGGTCTCGGCACAGATTTATCTGATTACCAAACCCCTCCTTCACCTCTGACAAGACATTTTGTGGATGTGGGGAATGCCAGGCCTCCACCGTGGTTCGGATTCCACGTTAAACTGTAGGTCCTCCATTTCATCTCACAATCACCCTACCATTACACATTAGCATAAGGGCGTATAACCCGAACGGGTAGTAAGACGCAGTGCTAATAATAATAATAATAATAATAATAATAATAATAATAATAATAATAATAACTGAAATTTATTGTCCTGCTTATCTTTAATGGCTTTTTGATTTAATATTCATCAAATTAATATACGTTTATAGTTCTTTTTCTTAACAGGACAAAGCACTAGCTCGGAAACCATGTAGATAATTTCGATTTATTATATTTATTATATTTTGTAGCCTAAGAGTAATATTATTTTCATTATTACTTATATTTATCGATACTTTTTCTGTTATAAATTATTATAGTTCTGCCCTAAATCTATTTTGATGTAGGTCTACTATACCTACGATGGGCCTCACATTGAAATAAAAATTATCGAGCATTTTAAATGTTATTTGACTCTTCAAAATTTTCAAGTAGTATTATATATAGAAATAGTTTAAGCTATAGAAAAACTTAAAAACTTAACTTTTTTGGATAAACCTTTTTAACGGTTTCAATGACAATTAAACGTATACACAAATAGTCAATTTCATCGTAAATACATTCCATTTTCTTAAATGAATACGCAGATAAAAGTTAAATACAATATATTAGAAAAATAAAAGAAAAAATATCACTTTGTTAAGGAAGTTTTATCGATATAAATAATACTCTGTATAGGATTTAATAACTTTGGATCAAAATTATCGTGTAAATTACAGTTGGCTTAGAGTATAGAAATTTAACCCCCAAACAAACGGGTAAGTCCCGTAAAGGGATTTTTATTAATTTTCAAAATGTTATTTTTATAATTCAAATTTGACAAAATATGTATTTCGTTGAGACATGCCGTTTTCATCAAAATCTTACATGTAAAATATCCCAAATCAATTTATTAGGTTTTTTTGAAAAAAAAAAAAATCTTTAGACAAAAAAATATTCTTTAACCTATTTTTACCAAGATTTTTTTTAACTAAACTATTTTAAAATAGTCCTTGATACACTCATAGAAAACAGTCAACCCCTAATTCAGAGGCGTAAGAGCTTTAAGTAGAAAATTTATCATATATATTTGGGGACTCATGTTTCTGAAACTCCCAGTTACGGATCTACAATTAGTGATTGTGAGCATCTTGTCTGAATATATTTGTCCGTATGATATTTGTAGGAGAGGGAGTTGGACTATATTTAAAATTTGATAACAAAATATACTAAAATAGACGCGCAAATAATTTAATTTATAATATACTGTAGACTTCAGACATGGTTAAATGTATTTAGTGTTGAGAGTTTGACGTTTAAGCTATAAGTTTAACAAAAATTATCTTTGATAAACTGGTTCTATCCCTAGACCAAATTAATTTAAGTTTCTAGATGATGAGTTAGCAAATAAGGTATACACTATAAAACCCGTAAAAGTGAATAATAGCACTACTCATTTGTTAATATTTAAACTGTAGTCCGTATAAACATATGTCCAACCTATTTGCTCTCGGTTTTTGTTACTTTACTATAGATTCCACTGTTTATAAGCCACATTCTGGGGTAATAACGGGGTAGGTGGGTACTTTGCGAACAAATACACATAGTTAATGCACACAAATGTTTAAAGAGGTTATCTTGCGAAAGGGGTTAGCCAGCCAGAAATGGTAAATTACTTCCTACACACTCACACCCATGCACACACACACTAAACGGGCAATATATCATACAAAGTACCCACTCGAACCCCACCCCCTTTCACCCTGTCCCGTTCCGACCACTCCCAAGTAGTATAACACATGGGCCTTGACAAATTAAAGTAACTTCTCTGGAAAACTTGTATCTCCTTCCCTAACTTAGAAATTTGACTACCTTGTTGGTGTGTTTTGTTGCGTTCCCTTAAAAAAAAAAGTAAAATAAATACAAACAATTATAAAGAAGATTAAATTTGTAGATATAGACCTGTTTGTTTAATGCCCAGTACATTCCTTACATATTAAGTTAATCTACATATGAAACTTGCTCCTAATCTTATATGAACTACCTCCCTTTTAACGCTAAGAGTGTTTTATTAATTAGTGCATACACGTTTACTTACAATCAAAAAAATCAGTATATGAATTACAAAGTAACTTAACCTAAGATCGTGCGCCCAATATTTTTTAACAAATCCTTCACCTATATAATTTCCCGAATGTATTAATTGTAGGCCTAAATTCTTTCTGTGGAGGCTCTTTCCATGTCCCGTTGAGATTAGGTGATGGCGATAGTGAATATGATGGGGTGGAGCTGATAAAGAAAGATTTAACCGGTCTCAAACCTAATTAACTAGGCGCTGGTGACCATTGCGATAATTCGCTTTTCCGGGAAAATACCCATGGTGTGAGCTAAGAATCCAACCCTGGACTCCTAGGTTAGTAGCCAGGTGCGCTGGTTATTATAGCAAGGGGTCGGTTATACCATTACTAATTGTATAGCAGGATGAACCCGTACACAAATAGCACATGTAGTCAATTCACCATAGGGATGATGGGAACTGACAACTAAAAAATGACCAAATATACTCTCATTCATCCATTCACCAAACAATTTGATCTGCAGGGCCAACAATTTACTTTTAATTGTTTTTATTTTAACAGTTCTTACATCTTTCGATAGCTTTCAGTTACCACCAATCCCAGGGGTGGGTGACCTCTCGGCGTTGGAGGGCCGCATATCACTTCACGGGTTCCTCATATAGTCATACAGTAGATTTGGTCAAAATACGATAGTGCGCTAACCATAGCTAGATATATAGTTTGATAGATGTTTTGATACATTCAACTAACTGTTTTACATTATATTTTGAAGATAGCGAGTTTTTAAAAAATATTTTAGCACCGCGTCTCAGTACCCGTTCGGGCTTTTGTACTAATTACGCTGGTGGTTTTAGGGGATGAGTAGGTTATATTTATAGGAAATGTACCCACATTTGCATGGAGAGAGTGTGGACAGCCATTTCGGAAAAACTATCCTCAGTACACCCGACTGAGATTCGAACCTTGATCACCCCGTCATCGACAGTCTAGTCTACTGCAAGAGTAGTGCGTTGGACCACGCGGCATCTGAAGCGGGTGATTTTTATTTTTATTTTTATTAAATAAAATATGTCGTTTGAAAATATATAATTGATGAAGATACGTAGTAGATCAAACATGCGAAAAGGACCCATCGAACACCTGAAAAGGCTACATGCAGCCTTAGGGCAGAAGGTTCTCCATCCTCGACAAAGCTTATGGCGAATGGACTATAGTTTCGTCAGAACTAACCGAAATAGAAGCAGACTTGTCAGCGTCGATAACCTCCTTCACTTAGAACTGTATATAGCAAAAATAAAACGTTTAATTTGGTTTTGTTCAGGTTGTGATTATAGTTTATAATTATTTATTTATTGGATCAGTTATATTATCAATAGACATCTCTTCTCGGCGATAAGGTTAAGCACTTATTATTAAATGTTGCTGCCCAGGGTCAATTTAGTTTGCTTCTCTTTTGTGATTTAGCTATGAGTCCAGGAAATCCACTATATTTAACATTATAAAACTAAATACTAAATTGAGATAAAACTAAACAATATGTTTCCACAAGTATCTCTCAAAAGATTCCAACGGTTGTTTGTGTGTTTGTTGGTGAACAAAACTGTAGTGCGAAGTGGTAGAGAGATTGATGGGGGGTTATAATTTGGGTGGTTAACCAGACCAAGAAAGAGGGAGAAGTGTTTGCGGGTAGGAAAGCTTTTTAATTGTAATTTTCATCCAAGTTTAAAGCTTCCGTAACCCCTTCTTCCTTAGCTTTCTCAGGCAAGACCAGTTGATTACTAAACTGTGCTCACCTCACCTTGATTGATTACCCTATTCCATCTGCGTGCAAAAAGGAAGCAACCGGCACGACTCGTCAAACGAATGCAAAATTATCTCCATGTGAATTGATATTAGGTATTTTAAATTATAAATATTATAAATAGTAATGGATTTTTCTTGTATTGATGGACATGAGGACTAAAGGTAAGAATGTAATAGATTGTTTTCAAGGAGGTTGTGTTTCAAATCTGAGCTGGTGTAATGAGAGCGTTCTTTCTTTAATTTTTTCCCACTATTCCTCAGCGTAAATGTGATCACATTTCATTAAAATAGGCCTACGCGTATCTATTTTCCTCATTACTAGCCCATTAATATAACTCGGACAAATAAGCTAGGTAAAAAAAAAGAAGAAATTTGATTCATACAACTTGTAAGCTTGGCTGTGGAATAAAGTTTTTAATCCCGTGTTTTGATTAAGTTAAGCCTTCAAATATTGCGAAATTAGTGGGAGATCCCATTTAAGGAAAAAACTTCTTAAGTACATCCATCTGAGATCCAAACCCTGACCTCCCCGCTACCGGCAAATAAGACTAGTCAAGCTTGACGGTTAGTCCATGTGACCGCAATGTGGATTACCGTATAAGTTATAACATTATGATAAAAAACAATTTTAAACACTAGGAGAATGCATGTGTAAAATGTACATGACACTTATGTTTACTTTATATAAGTACAATAATTAAACAATTTTTCCCCAACTATACAATTTGCATAGTTCTACGCTTATAATTCATGACTTTGATGGTTAGTCCATTTGACCGCAATGTGGATTACCGTATAAGTTATAACATTATGATAAAAAAACAATTTTAAACACTAGGAGAATGCATGTGTAAAATGTACATGACACTTATGTTTACTTTATATAAGTACAGTAATTAAACAATTTTTCCCCAACTATACAATTTGCATAGTTCTACGCTTATAATTCATGACTTCTTGGTTATAGTCAGATTTGATGCTCAATAAAATAACCTGTAAATAATATTGGCAACCAATATTTATTAAAAATTATTACGTACAGTATATAATGCTGGTTTTAATTTTGCCTGTAGGTAGAAACCCTCATAAAATAACTATAATAGCCTACTTTCACAGTACGCTCCCAAGTAAGAATTAACTGCATTATACTGTGTATATACAAAAAAGTTTTCAATTTTAGTAGACCCTTAAAATACGTTGAATTCAAATTATAACCTATTATTCTAGTGAGCCAATATTTATGTGTGTAAAACATTTATTACCATTTTGTTTTCTGGTTATGTAAAATTTATCAAATTTAAAACACTTTAACAGTTATTGTGATTATATTCATACTACTCGCAACAAAATATACATACAATCATTTTGCGAACTTTATTTTTCTTACATCTACTACATGAGTATTCAATGTTAACCAAATACTCCGGTGCTCAAAATTATGTTATGGTTTCTGTTTCCAATTGTTAAATAGCAAGTTATGCTAGTTTATGTTTACACTAAAATAACCTACTCTTTTGCAAATGGAAACTATACATATTTTTTATTTATGTTTACGATTTTGAGTTTATATTTTATTCCAGTTTTTTTTTTAATAAAAGGTATTATATGTATTCATAAGTAAAGTCAATAAAAGGCTTCCTTTGACTCAATCTGTTCAAGTAGAGACCAACCTTTAGCTGCCAGCTTTTAAAATAGCTTTTATAAAATTAACTACAACATGTGATAGGTACCTAATAATAAAATATAGTATGTATAAAACCATACATCTTATTTTATTTTAGTTCATTAGTTTCAACATATGGACTATTAAACGTTTTGTTCTATGAGAAAGGGGTGAGAAGGTTTACTTAGTCGAAATGAACCCGTATTAGTGGGTAGAGAGGCTGTATAAACCATTATTGTAACTCCTAAATGAAAAACCATTCATAATGTAACTAGAAAATAGTCGTGCCTCAACTTACTCGTCACCGATAACTCAGTATATTGCGAGCATGACACATATAAGACGTGACCCTCGGTGCTTAGTATTAGTAATTATTATTAAAACTGATAACATAAAAAAAAGCTTGAATGATGTACTGCTTATACTCATATTTTAAAACCTATAGATGCTTCTAGATCTTGTAATTTGCTATGTAGCTTGTTTGTAATTTTTTATTCACAACTGCTAATGTTAAATATTCCTATTTGTTTCACTTTTTTTTTATAAAAGACAATAAATTACGAGTATTTAAAACATCCATACCGTTTACATCCAAAACATAAATTCCGCCATACAATTACACTTCACGGGTTTAAAATTATTAAGTATATAGCATTTCAAAGTCAAGTGTGTTTTAAATTCTCCTCTGTATTTGTGGGCCCGTAAATATGTCAAGTCCGAATTTTTAAAACTAATATCATGACGCATTTAAAAACATTTGTAAAAAAGTTTACAAATATTTATAGACAAGTTAATTAGATAAAATTAGTAATCGTACAGTAAGAGTAAAATACAAAACCTTGGAGGTATGATTGGTATATCATGAGTAAGCTTAATATTCTCCGCAATTATTTAAATACACGTGCTTCCATTTTTCATGTTATAGTAAAACATATATTCATTTCATAAGCCATTGTTTAATGTTTCTTTAGATTATAATGGACACTTTATATATATATATATATATATATGATGCGTTTTCGGGAATGAACATTTCAGAAGATAAATAAGGAGATTAAAATCTAAATTATGATTTAAAAATGTATTTTCAAGCCATACACCATACACCATTTTAATATCACAGTAGGGCTTCTTACACTGACATTTTGTTTCAAGGGAGCTGAGACTTTACGTCGAAACTGCTGGATATAAAAAAGTACCATAATGCAATATGTTTTTAAAAGTTTTTGCAAGTTACCGACATATCGATCCGATGGAGTGAGGCAGCGGCTAGAATATTGAGTGTAGGTATATAGATATGGGGGAAGAACTCTGGTGCTTTGAGAGGCTTTGTAGCAAAACCCTCCCGCTTCAGCTAGTCAATTTCACGGCAATACCCACGGCACGTAACAGGTTGATTCAAAAAACAGGACACCGAGATGTATAGTTTCAAGACTGGCTGAGTAAAAATCGCTCATTATAGAGTCGGCATTATTTAATAAATGTTCGTTTAGTTTCAATTTCAAATGGCAATAACATCACTCTTAATAAATTGTAAACCCTTTAATAGAAAACCTTTAACTTGTTATTTTTTACTAACATACATTGGTGGACACAAGTTTTAAGTCATCAACCTCGTCTGGTATGCTGGTGACCGGGAGGTTGTGATTCGAGTCTCGACCGAGTGTACTCATCATCTTGTTTCCTAAATTGTTTCCCACACTCTTTGTATTCAAATGTGGGTACATTCATTCACTACAAATTCTAACTTATACATAACTGATTAGTGAAATAAGTATTTGAGTTCTTTTTGCCAAAATCGCAAACAAAGAATCTTTGAAGCTTTTGTCACCATGGTATAGTTACAGTACAGTTAGTATAAGTAGGACATGATCAATATTGATAAAGTTTTTCTATTATTATTATTATTAGTGCTATTTTATAGGTATTGATTATATTGATCTTTGTATTTTACATTATTTGAAGTTTTTAACGTGCACTTTCTATGCTGACTGATTACATCAACACACAACTTATTAACTAACTTAATATAGTACAGACACAACATCCAGCCCCCAGCCGTTAGTTCATCACTGTGAAAGAGTAAACCCACATTTACCAATGATACATTTTTAGGCCATTCCAGGAATTGAACCTGGGTACCCTTAGCTCAGTAGACATACACGATACCGACTGAGCTAAGGTTTTGGATTATAATATCTGTCATTATTGACATTGCGGATCACATAACTCTACGTATGAATAAGTGAAAGTAGTTCTATTAAATTTTATAGTCGTTTTCTTGTGAAAATTGGACTGTGGGCACAGAGGGTATAAACATCTCTTTTGCTTTAGCATATTACTTTTCCAAGACATTTTGTGGGGCAGAAAAAAAGGTATCGTGAGCCCCCAAGTTAGAAACCACTGTTATATATTTTATTTAGTGTTTATGGCGTACAACTGAATGGGTAGTAAGACGCGGTGCTAAATATTATTCAATATTTTAATACAAATAATGTTGATCCACAGCTAGGATCACAGCTTTCTAATGTAGCCATTATTTCAACGTCTTGTCCTACTGAATTCTTTCCCGTTTCTTTTTACTGGCCGGACCGAAGTGAGAACTAGATGGAGTCGATATTGATCACTCACTCTCCTTCCCTCTCGCTTGCCCGCGAGATTTGTTTCCAACACCTGCTTCTATTCTCTCTTGCCACCCAAACTTTATCCACGAGGAAGAAAGGCATTGGTTGTTTTGTCGTAAATGGAGATGTACTTTGTACTTCGCTGCTCCATTTCGTTGGATTACACATCCATTTCACTGTCAAATGACACTTCCATAGTATGTACTCGTAGATTCTACCGGGACTAAACTAGACATTTCACTCAGCTACATAAGTCTACAAAAATGATTACTTTGGCTTTTCAAATGAATTAAAAATACCTCACATGGGTGTTTTATTTGACCGTCCATATTTTCATCTCGTCTTTATGTTTTAATTTATATTCCATAAAACACATATCTCTCATTCTATTATTTAGACCGTGTTTCCAAAGCTTTCACAGTCGCCTACCACTTTTGGGGCCATGACCTTACCAAAAAGACTTAACTTGACCGACTATAAAATACAAAGACAACAAATAAATAAAAGCACATCCTTTTCAGCTCTTCATAAAAACATGGAAAAAGCCTGCTATCTAATAGAACAGCAATTCCCAAACTGTGGTACGTACAATTATTCCCGGTGGTGTGCCGTGAGAAGCCAAACAAGATAAGCTAATTGAAGTCAGAAAAAATTAGGACCTCATAAAATCTTATAAATATATTTGTAACAAGTCCACCCAAAAGTAAAACCGTTGTAACCAGTGGTTGGAGGTGTGGCAACACTGATTCAAGTTCAGACAGCCAGTTCAGCCGCGCAGTCTTTGTCATATTCCTGGGCACCATTAAAATTGGGACGAAATAGTAAATATTCATCATTATCTGGGTAGTACTGCAAATTAAGGAAATTGTTGGGGTGATAGGCCATTCCAAAAGTTTTGGAAACGCTATCATAAAATATAAACAGTCATTTAAAATTTGAACAAAGCTTGAGCTAAACAAAGCCGTGACAGAAAGAAAATATTATAAAGTATATGACATCACGTCAAAAAATTAATTTATTGATCAGATTTAATGTTGTACATTTTGCTTGATGATTAATGAAACTTATTTGTGCGTTGCTTACTTACTACAGTTTAGAAAACACTGATGTAGGGTAAGTGTAAACTCTACTACTTAGACATAAACTATTCCAAAATGGCCAACTTTAGTACGACGTTTTGTGTGTTTTTATTATGTCTGTTACATTTGACAGCTTGATTAAATTGAATATTTAAACAATTTTAATACTAACATTTCTGAAGTTTTAAATAATGACGTGCAGATTATACTATGTCCGGACATATTAAAAAGAAATCAAAATGAAATTAACATAAAATAATTTTAATTTCATACGAATTTTAACTACTCTAATGGGAGCGGGAATCAGTAAAATAAAAAAAATTAGATGAAATGTACCCGAATTTGCTGGGAGAGGGACTGAGAAACCCTTCTTTTTAAATTAAACTCTCTCATTAGAACCGACATTGACTCGAACCTTGACGTATTTCTTTCCTTAAAATACGGACTAGATGAGCCTATTATTTAGCCCGCGTGCCCACAAATGTTGTTAATTTTCTTTTAAGTTTAAGTTCCCTATATATTAAAAGTTTATTCCTTAATAAGTAAAGGCCTAAACAATCCATCCAAAAATAGTTTACAACGAATTCATATAATGTTATACTTGCTTGTAATATAATATCTTAGTACATATTTAGTATTACTACGTTTCCGAACATAAATAATAATTTATTGTTCTTTCTATATCATTCATAACCTAGGAGAAACGTTTATAATTTCTGACATGCCTGGAGACACTTATACAAAAACCTCTCAGATCGATTAAAAATACTATTAAGTTTTTTTCCTATCTCAAGATTATACTTAAATACTTATTTTTAGAAAATGCGTGGTTGATTTCTTCATCCGTTAGTATTTCTTTTTTGCCAATAAATGTTTAACGTTAACTTAACTCTCTTTCATAACTTTCGAGCTTAGAGATTCTTTATATATCTCGAAACATTAGTAAAGAAAAGAACACACAAACACATACAAATGTATATACTATAAGGACGTACAGAAAATATAGATGATGAGACGTGTAAAAAGTGACACAAAAACTGAATGATGTACTAAGAGAGTGAGAAGAACTTTAAAGAAAAATATGGCAGCCCTAGATTTAGAAATTGAGATTAAATATATGAAAGCGACACATTGGAAAAGGCTTAGAGGGGAAATAAATAGCAATAAAACAGAAGCAAGAGAGATGCTCTGAAATAAAAGCATATGTATACAGACGGACAGTTGCTAAAGAGGGGTTTGGGATAGAAGAGAGAAATAGCGCCTACTGAGAAGAGAGATAATCCCTGGCTAGGAACCTTAACTACTTTACACTTTTTATGCTCCTCCAGAAGGAGTGCAAATGTCACTCGTGGGAGTCTCAAGAAAGAGAGAGATAGAAGGGGTGGGGTGAAGGAGGTTGAGAGAACTGAACTGCTTCTTAGGAAGTCAGGTGCTTGGGGAGGCTCGCTGGCCTTACAGAGGTTTTCCATGTTTCGGAGAGAAGGGAGGAACTTGGGTCCAAGTGTGTGCTCTTACACAATTAAATGTAGCTTAGAGCATCATGTGAAGGAACCTTAATTTGGAAGTGAAGCCACGGCTACTACCTGATGCATTACTTGGCATCTTCAGATCGTCAATATTTCATGAGAATTTTGACATGTCAATAAACTGTTTCTGGCAGCACAAATGAAAATATATATACATTTTAAAACATGGCTCAAGTTTTAAGGTGCAAAACTGTCTAGAGGCTTTAAAGTATACTATAATATTTTGAGTTTCGGACTAATAAAATGGCATAAATTGTTATGTTTACAACCTAATTTTTCAAATACAAATCTTAGACAAACTAGATATCTAACTTTACTCAAATATCTCTAACGCATAACATTCCTCTTTTATTGGATTGTTGGTTAATGTGTATGACCACGTCTACAAGACTTTGCTTCCCATCCAATTTGTATTAATGAATATCTACTATTTATTCACAGGGTCGTTCTGATATCCAATTATCTAGTATTTAGGAACTTTGGGAGAGAGAATTACTAGTTGTACTTTCGTAAGTAAAGTTTGTTGGTCGAGTGGTGATGTAGTTTATGTTTATAAAGTGAACGTTAAATAGTCCCTACTCCAATAAATAAATTAAGAAGGGGGCACAACATTTTCAAACGATCTTCATTATAAAGTGGATGTGCTCGTATTTTGTTTGGAAGCAGTTTACTTTAGTATAAAGAAATGTTAAAAAATTAAACAATAAATTTAAACTAATTTTTATCCTAGACTTTCCAAGTTATATGAAGTTATAACTTACTAACGTGATAATTTGGTCTAAAGCAGGCCTGTCCACGATTTTGAGCAGACCTCATGAGGAACCATCGTACTTTACGACCGTATTCTTCTTTTTGTAACAGTTGAAATACAAAGTTTGGAATGTGATATATAGGAATCTAGCATTATATGAAGTAATTTGGCATGTGAGGTTAGTGTAAGAAATCTGTACGTTTTTTTAGACATGCATCAATACCCAAAAAATGATGAAATGATTCTCTAAGTATGTGTAATGTTTGGTACATACGTATGCTATCAGTTGTTTCTTCACATAAAAGGGAATCAAACACCTGATACCGCTTACGGAAACACTTTTTCTACAATCAGTAGTGGCATAGCCCAAAATTACACAATTACTGCAACATTCACTTCTTCCTGCAAATAATATTTAGCATTGCGTCTTACTGCCCGTTAGGATTATACGCTTAAGTACTAATTACGATAATGGGTTAGGAATTGGGAAGATTGAATATAGAGTAAATAAACCCGAATTTGCGTGGAGGGAGAGTGGAAAACCACTTAGGATAATCCACCACAGTTCACCCAACCGAGATTCGAACCTCGATCTCCCCATCCTCGGCAGTCTAGCTCAACATGATACTAGCGCGCTAGCTAGCTACGCCACCAAGGTGGATTTTTGCAATAAAAGGTTTTAAAATCTTTGTAAAATATATAGGATTATGGGTAGTCTTATTATTTTATGTATATAGAAAGCCTACCATTTTCATAAAATAAGATACTAAGTGGAGTTTCTATTTAAATTGAACGTATGCTTCCAAGCTTTGTCGGGTAGACATTTCCTGTCCTCGTCTTCTGTTGCCAGTAGTGGATATATAACTCTTCTGAAGTTGGGGCGCAATGCAGGTGCGGATGTTTCAGTCCGATGTGATTATGATGATAATGATGATAGTGTGATGGTAGAGGTCTTAAGCCTAACTAGCCAGAACATGACAACCGTAGTAACAATTTTTTTTAAAGCACCACTTGTCACTACCAATTCAGGTTACACGTTTATGTACTAATTACTCTAATGGTTTGAGGGATTAGGAAGGTTATATTTAAAGGAAGTGAACCCGCACTAGCATGAAGGTAGATTGGAAAACTATTTAGGTAAAAACAACCTCAGTATGCCCGATCAAGATTTGAACCTCGATCACCCGGTCATCAGCAGTTTAGTCTACTACAAGAGTAGTGCGNACCACGCGACCACCGAGGTGGATCATAGGAACAATTACCTCTTGGAAAAATACATATGCTACCACCGGGAATCAAACCCGTAAGCTCTGGCTTAGAAGCCAGGAATTCTAAGCACTAAACCAAGAGGCTGGCCTTTACTTAAGATAATGAAAAGAAAAGTTGTTTTTTTCTGGAACACGGTCCCTTCAGTGCTAGTAGTGTTCAATGTGGTCCAAACGAGTTTGACACGTCTGGTCTAAGGCATAAGGTCTGCAATTGACTGGACTACGGGTGAGGCAAGGGTTTAGGTTCGACTCCTGGCCGAGTGAACTGGGGTGGTATTTTCACTGGTGATTTATCATTGGGGACTTCTCACCCCCTCTAAATGTTAATGTGGGTGCACTTTCTTTATAATATTTTACTAATCCCTATCCCATATGAATAGTATAGGGAAATAACAAGCAAAGCCAATTTTAACTCCAATATAAATAGTGCTGTCATCTGTTAGACAATCACGAGATTTTTCTAATGCGCCTTAAGATTATAATAAGCTATATTTTTGTCATATTTTGATTAATTTAAAAATGATTTGCTTGGGTCTTTATTGGGTTTGAGATTTTAAAAAAAAGCTGCTGTCCTGGAAAATGTGTGTAATGGGACTTAGCTTATTCTTCCCCTGTTCCCTAATATAAAAATATATATATATCACCCAGTTTTACTATATGTTCAGTTTATACGCATAAATAATAATTAATCATGAGGATGTTTATTTTAAATATAAGTATATTTTATACACGCTGTGGATGTAAACCCAATGAGAATGTCTCTTAACATACATTAAATTACATTTATATTATATACTATTTTGGTATGGGGGATATTATGTAGTTAGACAAACAGACATTTTAAAAACTGTTTTTGAAATATGTCACAAGTAAAAGATTTGCACTTTCTAAACATAGGATTGGCAACACCCGATTAGAAACAATACCTAGACTAACGCCGTTAAATTCGTCAGGAAGATAATACGCTTGGTATGTATGTACTGCAAGTAGTATTTTAAGTTTCCAGAGAGTACTCACGGCAAAGAACAAAATAAACTAATTAAAAACAAGTTTTGTTTATTTGTTAGTGTATGTAATTGAGATATGGTGTTTAAATGAATGGTGAAACGCGTTTATAAAACTATTTAACACAAAAAATTAAGGTATTCTGTTAATAGTTGTTAATGAATTAGTTAATCTATCAACTATATTTATTACCTAGTTTAATATGTCGCTTTGGTTTGTTTTTTCCCGTATGACTACCCGCATATATAAACTAATGCGATAGGAATAAATAAGTTAAAATTTAGAGAAAGTTTACCCAAATTTACCAGGAAGGAAAGTGAGGCGTAATTTAAGAAATAAACCTCAGTACACCTCAGTCTCCCCACTTCTGGCAAACCATATAAATGAGGTATGCGCTCTTGTACGCATGTCCATCACCATGCTTCAATAGTGAGATTATTTATCAGGATAGTACTTTAAGGTGGGAGGTTAGAAAGCGCGAGTTAATTGAAGGGTATTTTAGGTATTTATAATAAAACATTTTTGGCCAAATTAAATCAAATATTGCTTCAGTATAAATATAAATGTTTAATTTTCTTAATATGCTGACTTCAACAGTTATTGAATACCTGTCAAGGGTTTCCTGGAATTTAATGGCAACTTTTAATTTTCATCAAATAATTTATCATCTATTTCCGCTATGTTCATAATAGATCTTTAAGAACTATCATCATACAAAGAAAATTAAAATTTGTGTTCTAGTGGAGCATTATTTTATTTATTTTGGCCAAAAAAATAGGTTTTGTTATAAAAGCTGCGAAAACACACCCTTTTAACTCGTTCCCTACATTTCAATTTTAAATATAATTACTATAACTAAGTAGAATATTAGGTAAAGAACTAGTTCAAACACAAGCAGCTTACGTGTTATTATAAGAATCTGTTCATTAAAAAAGAAAAGTGGATCTCAGATACTTTAAAATTGCATGCTGATAAAAAGCGAGATGTGTGTGAACTATAGAAAGTGATAGGTGGGGAATAGTTAATGTCATCTTATCACCAACTGCAACGTTTGAGCTTGGGGAACAAAATTAGTATAACCAGAATGTAAATATATTTATTGCTGGCTGGATGGAACACGCTTCACTCTACTAGAAGTCGTCGAATGGTAGATAGGATATTCGAAACGTGGTACACGGCCACTCAATCTATCTTCTAAGATATTTCCTATCAAGCCATCTACAGATGTTTGCGGGTATCCCATTCAACCTTGCTCCTATTAGACTACGGGTAAATGCTAGACAACACCAATATTACAAAAATAAAAGTGGGAAAGATAAAATCTGTGTTAAAATAAGCAAATCGCTAGAAGAAGCACGTTAATTTCATGAGCCCGCATTTTTAATATTTTTCTTATAAAAAAGGGTCAAAGATATTTCTCTTGTTATCTTACAGTTTTTTTACGATCCAAAATTATCCGCCTTGCTGATCTTTGTCAATTATGCTGCAAGAAGTCAGGTTTCCTCTTCTAGTTGCGTTACATTTCGAAGCCTTTCTTTAAGGATGAGATGTATTTTTAGGCTATGAGCAACCAAATGACCGCTATAGTGCAATAGTGTTCGTCACCACGTCCGCCACCATCACTACCATGTTGGTGGGTGTAAACCTTGAGCCAGGAAATCATCATTCGTCACGAATTCTGACCGGGTGTCCACGGGGTATTTTCTCATATTGCGCATTTCTATATCTCTCCAGGTGAATACTGGTGCATTTCCATATTCATATTCATAATGTGTTCTTAAATTAATCCAAGCCACAAATAGCTTTAACGGACAATAAGACACGTGGAATAAACAAGAAAAATCTCTTAAAAATTTATTTTTCCGTTTTCGTCAATATATGACAAATAAGACAATGTAATTTTAAGTAATAAAACCTTGTGTACTAATTAGTTTTGTGCCTCGGTTAGTTAAATAAATCTATTCGTAATGTGGTAATCTTATCGTGAAATTTTAAAATAAGGAAATGAATTATGGGTGCACATGTGAATGTGTAGCTTACAAAACAAAGTCCCATAAAAAGAAAAGTTCTTTACATTGACACACCCAGTCAAAACCTTGCTCTAGAATACATTATTTTTTTGTGATCAGTATACGTGATTGTATTCTCCGGGTGTATAGGTGAGAAATTAATGTAATACGAACAAGTGGAATAATTGTGAGAGCCGTTGTGTCTGAACGGGAAATGTATTGCACTACTGGGACCACGACATATTATCTGGGTCAGCAATCCATGTATGGCACGCTGCTTTGTAAAACAATTTCCAAATCAACCACAAATAAAACTTTATCAAATAAACAGTGACATACAACCAAACTTGGTCAAAATAATTTTTTCCTTACTAAAGTTTGGGCTTGTGTTTTTCAATTTTATGTTGAAAAATTTATAACATATGTTTGCTTGAGACGCAATAGCTTTTAATTTAGAAAGCATTCTAAGTAGATTAGTAATAAAGAGCTCTTACATTTTACAAGTCATTACTTTAGTAATAAATAAACGCTGCTTTTTGCTAATTTACTTAGAATGTTTTCTAGATTAAAATAACTTTCACTTATTTTTACTTTAGTAACTTTTTTTTTAGTAAACTGGCAGTTTGACTCGTTCTTCTTACGGTTAAGCATCACCAAAACTATATAGAATTGGAAACAGGGTTGACACGCATTTTGAAAACAGGTATTTCGGGAAAAAAGCAGGGAATTTTTTTAATACCCGAAAAAAAACACAGGGAATTTTTAAAAATTTAGTAAAAATACTGGAGTATTTGTTAATTTAAAACATTTAACTGAAACATTGAAATATTATATCTTTGGATAAATGAAATAAATGACCTGAAGAATTAAGCACGCTGATTTAAACATGTTCTATTACCCCTTAAACAAGGATTGTGAGGTGTCAGATGATGCATTTTTTGATCAATATTATTAAACAATCTTGTTTTCATAAGTTACATGATTTACACTAGTCAGTCTGTTTGATGAAAAATGACATTTGATTACTCTTTTCTTCAATCATGGTTAAATGGAAATTCATTCTGGGAAACCTGGAAATCACAGGGCATCTGGTAATAAGAATTTTTTTGCCCTTTTTGACATTGTTTAAACGTATTAACCCCTCTTTAACTTTTTATACCGTTTACACATTTCTCCCTTTATACCCTATTTGAAATTTTGAGATATTATTAAGCTTTTGACCTCCTTTACCCTAAAGTAATACGCCTTTTCCCTTTTTACCTTATTTACTCTTTTTACCCTTTCCACCCCATTTACGCTTTTTATCACGTTAACATTTTCACCCCATCTTGCCTTTTTGAAATTTATAATATTTGTATGTGCATTTTTCATTTCTTTTACGCTTTTTATTTTTTATGATTTACTTTTTGCCCCTTTTACCAATATTATTGTCATTTTTGCTATTTATATCATTTTGCTCAGCGGTTACCTTGTTGTCCTTTTTGAAATGTTGGTCATTTTTGGATATTTTATCATCTTATCATTTTTGGTCTTTTTGAACTTTTCACCCTTCTTACATTAATTATCCGACTTAGACCCAGATAAATATTTTTTGATAAAATATTTGAAAAGTTGTAAAAAGGTTTGAAAAGGGTAAAACGGTTTACAGGTAAAAAAGTATTAATCCATAAAAGTTATTTATTAGAAATAAATCACAAAATTTAACAATTAATATATTATGGTGACACGAGATAAAGAGTTTTTTGTAAATACCAAACTCTTTTTTGTTTACTTTCCATGCTAAACAAACTTCTATGGCCAACAAACTACATTACATATTTATGAAATGTAATAGTAAAGCTTTCTTGCGGCGTTAATATTAAATTTTCAGTTTTTAATTAATTTAAAAAATCTAATCAAAATTTCAAATTTACTGCTTCTAGGTCACATGTTCGTTCACATGAGTTATTATTTAAATTTCAGATATCTGCTTACGATAGATATCGCGCAACGCTTATGAAAGACACATACACCCTTATTTAATGTGGTTTATTCACATGCATAGCAAATTTCAATTTTAAACCATATCTTAAAGACGTGTTCTATGTTAGTTGTATAAATTTAGAGTTTTCCATTTCTCTGGCTTCCCTTTTGATATTCGATATGTTCGGACGCCATCTGGCTCTTCGGTAAAGTCAAATGACTTACATGTCGAACTTATATTTTATATCACACCAAAAAAGTTTTATATTAGTTTTAGGAATCTTGATGGGACTCCCCTCACCCATTTACTGCTTCTTCATTTTGAAATTAAGGGTTCATAACTTAAGGGTTGTTTGGGTTGGTTCTTATACCTACATGATAAATTTCACTAGTTTACACCTATTTTGCTATTTCAGTAATCCATATATATTCGTGGCAAATTTCACTTTTTGCTTCACCTAAAAAAAAAAAAATCTTCTTACTTACCTTTCCTCACCTATTTTAACTATTTAAAATACAGTCTTTCATGGTTTTTTGGAGGGTTATTTATATCTTCTTGCTGAATTTTAGTTTAAACATAAAAGTAGTTGTTCTATTCGTTTTAGAAATTGCGACCCCAATTTCACTCCTCACCCCACTATTTAAACGACTACTTAGAAATTTAAAATTATAAGAATAATTAGTTATCTGGAGTTGTCATTCTACCTGCTTTCCAAATTTAAGATCTATACCACACCTATTTTTTTAAACAACCCTCTCCCCTTTTTGTTTCCCTAAATACAAATCATCAGTTTAATATTTTAAGCCTTTAATATTTATTTGGAGAAGTAATTTTACCTGCCTACCGAATTTCAATTGTCTACCACACTTGGAAGTAGCTGTTTACTATTAGTTTTTGAAATTTTTAACCATCCACCACTTTTTATCTAATCCACCCATGAAATTATTTGGTATAAGATGATTATTGAGATAGTGTGTGTTTTTCCTTTTATATAAGCTATACGTAATATATTTTAGTAATGCTATTTCCAAAAATTGTGTCTTACAGGGTTTTTGATAGAGGCTCGAAGTAAAAGCAGATATACTTTAATAATATGATATAATTTAGTGTTTATAGAGCTATTAGTTTTATTATTTATAGAGAGTTTTTCAACACCAAGGCTATTAACGACTTAAAGTCACCCGCTTCTGTGATTGCATGATCTAAACTGCCACCTTTGCAATATACTGGACTGCTGATGAAACGAATTTAGGAGTACAAATCTCGGTCAAGTCTACTGAGGATGGGTTTTGTTTTTCACACTCCTTCCAAGTAAATGGGGGCACACTTCCTCTAAATTCAACCTTACATAATTCCTAACGCATTAACGTAATTAGGCGTATGTTAGAACATGGTGGTAAAAGAAACTTACAACCTAAAGCGTATGGATTAGGAAAGGAACTGAGGTGAAATGCACTCGCATTAGCGTGGAGAGAGGTTTACAAACTTGTTTAATAAAATACGGAAAATCGCCATCCAAAAAACCGGCTGATATTCGAACCTCAACCTCCCTGTCTTCGACAATCTTGTCTATAGCGAGAGTTTAACACCTTGGCTTAGATCGTGAGGACATGATTTTATTTTAAAATAAAGTTTTTATAAATTATATTTTTATAAAATTATTGTTTATAATATTATGTATATGCAGTTATATAACAAAAAACTATACATTTTGGAAAAATATATTCTAAATATGTGAGATCACTCCTAAATCAAGGGTTCCGAGTTTTATTAACATGTACTGGAGTTATTTTTAAACTATATATATATATATTTTTTTTAAGCACCGCGTCATTCTACTTATCTAGTTTATACGCTTATGTATTAATTACATTAAAGGTTTTAGGGCTTAGTTAGGTTATATTTAGATGAAATGTACCAGCATTTACGTGGAGATAAAGTTAAAAACAATTTTGAAAAACTCAGTATACCCGACCGAAATTCGAACCTCATACTCTCCGTCATTAGCAGTCTAGTATACTGTGAGAGTGACATCTTAAACCATGCTGCTGCCAAAATAAGTTATTTAATCTTATTGATAAAATATACCAGATGTTTCTAAACTCTCTTCCAAAACTTAAAACACAGCATTTGTGGCCAGAAATAAAGAGTACAACCTAGTGAAATATTGTTCGGAAACGTCATCTTGTATTACTAAATGAAAGTTGAATTAAGGCGCAACAACGCCGGGAGTACGTACTGTACGTGTACAACAAGCTGCATATAATTAGGCGGGCACATCACGGCAGGTGTTCAAAACTCCCTCCACTTCCACAATGCACACTCCGCATTTGACGCGCGCTCACCTTTCGGAAACGTTGCTTGCAACTGGACACGCCTGCCCACTTAATGATATGCAACCTGATAAACACGTACGCACTCATAGCCGCGTGCTCCTTGCGTTGTTACGTCTAACTTCAATTTTTTACTAGGTTTCCGTGTTTCTTTCTGGCTAATCATGCTGTGGCTTAAGTTTGGGCAGAGAGTTTAGAAACTTCCTGCGCGTGTGTGTGTAACTGGGCTAAACTCAGCTTCGAGAGGACAAATAAAGAACTAGCAGCTCTGGTTCAGAAAACTGAGATTAATGGCTGAGAATATCGTTGTGCTGACCACATGCCACCATATATCCACAAATGTTGGCACTATAATCGCCTACAGTGGTGGCCACTCAGTCTCTATAGCTCTTTTGTGGGCTCATACAATCGAGTTTATATATATAAAGAAAAAATAGAGAGAGAGAGGAAATTTTACCCTTAAATTTAAAATTAAAAACGTAGAACTAAATTTCAAATCCTGGCTTATATTTGGTTCAATGCTTATCTACTAAATTTAAAGAGTCTATAACATCTATGAAATAGTAATAATTTTGACACACATATGTATGGGAGTTTAGATACATGTATCAGTGTGACAATGAGGCCCATGAAAATGTTTAAATACACAACTTCACACACCTTTTTGGTAATAAAACACATTTTTTAACTTGAACAAGTGTTATTAAGAGGAATTAAACAACTGTTGCAAGAAAATCACTCCTAGTATACCCGGTTGAGATTGAGGTCGAGTCCTGACTTATCGGATATTATTCAGATATGCCAGTTGAACACACTGGTGCTGAAATAACTCTGGTGATACTAAGTGATTCATAAATAGCCTGTACTGTCAAACGCCTTAAAAAAAGCGTATAAAATCTAACAGCTCTGGTTTTGTTACTGACTAAATACATTTTCTGAACTGAACTTTCATTTCTCAAGGATTAATAGTTAGTGCAGTGATGTTTTTCAGGTAGGCAATGTTATTAATAGTTTTGTAACAAAATAGTATTTGAAATATTAAGGGATTTTACTTCGGGTAACCTAACATTATTATAAATACCCTACATTATGGTTTACAAATATTTGAGATTTCATCTTTAAAATCAATGGATTTTGGTTTTATAATTTCTCAAACAAAAATAAATTACAAATATAGTACCTCAATAGAAAAACATCACTTATAGATTTTTACTAATTTTATAAAATGTATTAAAAACCTATAGCACATCGACCAGGTCCTCCACTTGCTTTTGGATTCACGGTTTGGGGTTCATCTATTTCTAGAATTCCAAAGATGAGAATTTTTAACACGTCTGGTGTCTTCATACGTCGTCCTATCAAATAAAATGACAAGTTTTTCAAAAACTCTCTTCTAACAGGTTTTGAAGATGATACATTTTTCAGACAGTAAATTACCAAAAAGCTTACACCAGCTGCATCTATAATGCCAGAAAATACTCTAAGAGGCCATATTATGGTCTTTCTGGCAACTGTTTTTTAGTAAAAGAGCATATCGAATATGTCCACTCCATTCTTTGTACTATTATAAAATAATTATTTCCAGTTTGCTGTTTTCTCCTTCAACATCAGCCTGGAAATGTATAGTTACATTGTAGATGTTTCATCAAACACAAATTCCGATGTGTTAACTATATTCCCTTTGATTTGAACCATTTGAGGTGGAATGTCAGCTTTTTTTATAGTGCATATGACGGTCAAATTAATTTTATAAATTTTACTAGCTAGTTCACAAGATGTGAACTAGTTGTACACCGTCACATTTCTCTTTGTACCTTGTATACTCTCTTGTCAGCTTTAAAACATGGTGTAAGATATTTCTTCTACTGTCAGTCGTTTACTTGTTGACGTCATGACCAAATTTAAATGTTTTTTCAAATAAAAAAAATCAACCAAAAGACACTACACACAACTTTAAAACAACTAAACACGTCACAGAAAATAGAATGTCATAATGTTAAAATTGTTAGTTTCATAGCACAAAGCACACTGTGGGGTCGTATGCAAACCAATTATTAAAAATAAGCTTTAAAAAATACAGAAAAAAACTTAACCCTTTTACTTCGACCTCTAGGAGAGCAATGAAGGTATACTAAGCAGCGACGTTTTAGCTTGCTTAGAAAATGCGCAAACCTGGTAAGTATAGTGAGACGGGTCGCCGGTGACCCCACTGTTTGCTTCTAGGGTTGGATAAATAAAAAAACATGGGATTTCACAGATCAGTACAGTTATAGTTTTATTCCGTCAACTTATTAATACTTTGATCGTGACACAAGTTTTTGGGCTTCCAAATGGGAGTTTTTTCAACACGTTTCGCGAAAAGTAGACTACTTATAACCTTAACGTTATTTGCATAAAAAACCTAAAATATCTTATAATGATTTTAAGGATTATGAATAGATTTATACATACTAGTTCAATTATCAACTAAATGGTTGGACACACGCTATGTTTTGGCAAACTAATATATATTTTTTATATTTTTAACTCAAACAATGTAGAACGATATAACCTAACATACCTAAACTTAACTAGATCTATTCAGCCTTAAATAAATATTAGGTAAAATTCTTGACACACTCACATAAAATTGGTTTCTGATAATATGCTGACATGTATAGAAAATTTATTCTAAATAGTAAATCGATTTAAAGAGTTTATTTTTTTGAGCAATTATATATCTTTCACATTCTTTACAAACATATTAAATTAAATTAAATTAAATCAATTTTATATGTTTTCTAAAATGTTGTGGCCTTGACTTTAGGGTCAAGTGTCTTTATCGCTTATTTAAGTAGCTGATGAACACACACGTTCATCACAGACTCTGCCTCAGATTATGAGTCGAGACTGGCTATGAACTTGAGACCGTTCCTAGAGCGTTTCAAATTCGAGTACCGTGGACCAGTGTCATTTTTAAACTATATTTAACTTGAAAGAATAAATTCATACCAAAGATAATTTCCACGTATTGACTGGCGTTTTATGTCTCATCTACTTTAGATGTACATTTATAAACGTCATACATCATACATTCAAACATGTATTGCTATTTTTTTGGACTTGTAAGACATTATTTTGTACATTTATTTAAATGAAACATTTAATTATACTCGATAAAGGAGGATTTACTATTTGTGTTTGCTACTTGCGGTAAAGTACGGTGCCTTTATTACTATGTTTATTTGTTATTAATCCTAATCTTTTCCCACATATGATATAAATATCAAGTCTAAATAAAATTTGGCATTAGTGCACATACACTTAGATGACATTTCAAAACCAACTTTCAGTAAACTAGGTCATTCTAAACGTAACATTTTAAAATCTCTATATTTCTTATATGTAACAAAACTTTCATCATGGTATAAATATATAAAAGTATTATCTTATTTAAAAAATTGTGAAAATATTTAATTTACAATCTTTGATAAAGAATTGGTTTCATAGAAGAAATTATGTGGATTTTTCATCAAATTATGTTTTATTCCTTTAAATCTTGAAGTGGAATATTGGACCGCGACAAGGTTCCGCCCCTCCAGCAATTACTTGTTGCAGTTTCTGTGATAGTTTAATTTCATGTGTAGCAGGTTATCAGCCCACCCATCCCATATATTTGTAAGCGCGTGCGGGATTGAAACTACACTTTGCTAAAGAGGTATTTTCACATATCTTACAGAGATATTTTTTATGCCTCTAACGACATGAGAATGACATATTTATTTCCCCTCCGAAGGAAGTTATGCTACAGATTTGTATCTTTCATTAAAAATCCGTTGAGCTCGGCTAGTATAGAACCCACGAACATCGGGTCCTGAGGCGAGCACTTTTACCCCAAGACTGCCGGGGTTGACTTGTAATCAAACGATGAGGCATAAATAAACAATGGAATCGTCAATTGGCTATATTTTTAAAATTCCATTTTCACAGTGTTTAGATTAAAAAATAAAGATTAAGTTGCTATAAGAAGTAATAAAAGACTTGCAAAATATCACTCAAAAAATTAAAATCAAAGCTTCAGGTGAAATATAAATAATAACTGTATTACATTTAAACAAACTATTAAATGTATATTTTTGTACAGTGATTTAAAACTAAATAAATGTTTTAAATGTACTATAGAATATATTTTTACTTGAAACACAGAACTAATTTTAAAACAACTTCAATGCTGAAAAATGTATATCACATTAATAAAATATATTCAATGCATCGGTGGTTGCATAGTCTAACGCGTCACTATTGTAGGCCTACTAGACTGGTTTGTTGGTAACAAGAAAATCGGAGTTGGAATCCAGGCTAGGTGTACGGAGGCTCATTTTTAACTAAATGACTTGCCACCCCCACCCACTTCTACGCAAATTCGGATATATTACCTTTTATTAATACCTTCCTTGTACCTTCTCCATTTGTGTAAATATGTGGCTATCCCGAACGGGTTGTAAATCGCGATGTACAAAAAAAAAGAAGTATATTCGTTAAGTCTACTCCAGACCCCAAACTTAATCTTCTCGTCCCTACAGCTTATGACACAGTTATTATTATTGAGTGATTGGAGTGGAAGAGGAAATCAATGCTTCCAGGTCATACCACTGATAATTAATATTTAAAAACAAAAGTGAAATAGTGTCAATTATTAAGAAATAAACTATTACAGATTATTGGGCTTTTACACATTTACATTTTAGCTACAAATTCTACACTCTAAAGTTTAAATAATCACATGTTTCTAATAATAAATATGGTTTTCGTTTCGATTAGTAATTTTATTATAGACAATTAATATTGATTTTATATGTAGCCAACGTTATACCTTAAATGTTTACAAAAAAATATTTGTATGTGTATTGATTAAAAACAATTGCATGTATAGTTAAAATAATGTATTTTATATGACGGAGAAAATGTTGGCAGTACTGTCAAAACCGAGGGGGTATTGGCAACACTGGAATCAAGCAAGCACAACGAACAGTCGAAATCCCAGTTTGTCGGCTGGGTGCGGAGAGGGGCAACGGCAGGGAAGGTGGCTGTTGCTCGTATTGATTCTCAGCCTCCCACACTGGAGTAACCCTCCCCCTCCTAGTTCTCCCTTGCTGCCATTCAGAGACGTGTATTACAAGGATCTCTCTTCAGTAACGCTCGTTCTCTGCCTCCCTCTCGGAATGGGGGTTGGGTTCTTGGTCTGGTGAGGTGTACAGTTCATACTTCCTCACTATTATGTGATGCCAATAACGTAGGGGACCACGAGTAAATGATTTAATTCTTGATGTTAAATTAAATATAGTAGTTTATTGCCATGTTATTTTATTGTTGCACTCCCACCTACTTCCTTTTAATTATTTTTTAGCAGATCGTCTTTCTACCTGTTCGGGTTATACGCACAAATTATACATTTTTCTAATGGAGTGAATATGAGGAAAGAAGCAATTTAAAGGTATTCTACCCGCATTTGCATGGAAAGAGAGTGGGAAGCCTTTTAGGAACAACCACCTTTAATAGAACAGACCGGAATTCTAACCCCGATCTCCCTGTGTTCATCAGGCCAGTCTAACACGAGAGTGATGCCTTGGACTAGTTGGCTACTGAAGTGGGTTCTTTTAAATTCATAGAATACATTTCAGGATGTTTGGCCTATTCCAACTCTGGTATCGTAAAATGTTGGATTCTCGTTCTTAGCAGATGCGACTCTTGTGTTTAAGCATGTCATACTCTACGAAAGATTTGTGGATCAACACAAGATCTCGTCTCAGCCTAGCTTAAGGAGGTCACACAGTTCAAACCAGCCTTCAAATTATGGTGTGCTTTTCTGTATTCTACTTTAAAAAAACAATGTACCAGTGAAACAGTTTTACCATTAATAAAAAAAATCATTTTGAAAATGAAAATTAATTTCACTGATCCCAATGTCAAACTAAAAATGCAGAAAACCGCGCTTCGGTACGTTTTCTTGTTCGTGTAACTGTATACCATGAAATGGGACCTTAACCTACTATTCCATCTTACTAAAGAGGTTATTAAACGAATTGGTTATAAATGTCATAAGAAAATACCGTGACATACATCACAGAACGAGAGGTCTAAGATTCTGATTGCCCTCGATCACGGTTTCAAATCCCGGCCCGATACATTTAGGGAGAATTTTCAAATGTTATTTACCACCGTGGATTTCCTGTCCTCCATCCACGTTAGCTTGGGTGAATTTCATTTAATATGGTGTCCAGTGACTTGGAAAACAGGGAATTTTTTGGGTCAGGGAAATGTAGGGGAAAAGTCAAGGAAAATCATCAAATTTCTGGACTTTGTACTGTACATATTCAATAATAAAATTTGCAACTTTTATTTATAATAGTCAAAATAACATTTATCTTCCAGCTAATACTCACCGCGAATCTCTTTTGACACATTTACCCCTGTTAAGAATACTAATTTCAATTCTCAAGGTCAACATATGATTTTGGTGTCGTCTTTCCACCTCTCTACACCACGTCTTCAGCCAAAGATGAGTCGTAGGTATATATACATGCGGGAGAATTTAATTACATTATAGGAAGAATTGCACCGACACCTTAATTTTTGAAAGCTACCTTTTTAAATACTTCAGTCATTAAGGGGCAGTGTACATGGACAGGATAAAGGAGAGAGGGACTTCTAAAGACACAAGACTCATGAACGTAGAAAGCCAGTTTATTACAAGCATCAAAATATGCAAATAGCAGAGAACACGTAGATTTAATACACTAATGGATACTGAACATATTGAAGCGAAGGCCCTCCACTAATTTACATTGGCTGATAAAATTAGGTTTACATTCTTTTTGCCGAGCCAACAATGGGCCGGAGCAGCCCGTGACTTGTGACAGCAGTGACAATGACCCAGTTAAATGATTACCAAGTAGATTTGGTGATTAAGGTCAAGCTATATAGCTAATAGGTATAACATTAGCTATCAATTATTATTTACAAAAGTAACATACTATTGTTTACTATATAAAATTTGGTACACGCCCCAACTGGTAGATAGAATAGTTAAAAATAAGAGATACAGCACGTACCCCACAAACAGCTAATAAGCTAGCTCATAAAAAGAGTTTAGGCTGTAAGTACCTGAGACAGCAAGACAATTATGACAAGACTAATTGTCCATTCAGGACTTCACTAGGAATTGTATCTTCGATTTAAGTTTGTTCCCAAATGAGACCGTAAACATAACAACAGCTAGTATTGCCAAAGCGACCACTACAAGGATAGGACCTTCAACATCACCCAAATACACCCCTGTAGAACATAACCAGGTGAAGCCTACATATAAGACACAACGCAACTTTACAGTTCTTTGGGTGAATAAATGAAATTACATTTGGAAACAGTGGCGGTCGATAATCTAACTCCTCCCTGTATACAAATAAATAAAATACAACTTGGCTCAGAATTTGGCGTGACCTGATGTGTACGATTACTTATCCTAACAATAATGTATGTACACCCACCAATGTTCCTTACATTTAAAATTGACACGTAGACACGGGAATTGAACCCGTGACCTTTGACTTAGTATGCCAATGCTCTAACCACTAAGCTATCCAGGAATAGTTCCGTGCCCACGGTCATTCTTCACTCAAATTTTAAGGCAGAGTCTGTGATGGACGTACGGACGTGCATTACATTCCTTTAGATAAGCCAAGCTGAAATAATTTTTCAATTAAGATGATAAGGAAAACTCTTGATATTTCACTTTTATAATGCTCTATTTAATTAGCTTTTTTTTACTAGTATAATAGCCTATTATATTATTTAGTAGGCCTATATTAAAAATGGGATTTTAAAATAACTTTTGTCAATAGATTAAGCATAGTAGACTTAAGTTAGCTAGATTTTGTAAAAAGTTTAATATCTACTTTTATCTATTCACAGGCCAATAAGTTTGATTATATATGTCCAAATACCCCCGCTATTAAATGGAACACATGTGAACCATTACCTCTGTATGTATTAATATATGAAAGTAGATGTTGTAATGGTTACAATAATAATCGTTACAATTATTTTCATATAAAGCCCAAGAGTTAAAAACCCTACTATAGCTCATTCCTTATATCAGTAGAAATATACTACACTGCACCAGACTATTCATATACTTATTGAAATCAGCACTTATTCATTATGAAAAATAAGACTAGCTATAAATCAAAAATATAAAGATAGCAATTATCTGACTAATACATTCACATACAGGATAGGCCGCACGAGAATTATCGAGAGGTCAACGTTTAATAATCGTATTTAAAATTATTTTTATTTCCATATTGTTGTTGATCATCCTCCATTCAGAAAAATGCTGATACATTTAATTACAATTCATTGTCCTCAACCCATTTCTTTGACTAAGATTTTTTTTTAGAACCACATCTAAACTACATGTTCAGGTTATATGCATACGTACTGATTACGCTCATGATTTAGGGATGATGAAGGTTGAATTTAGATGAAATGTACCCATAGTTGTTTGGAGGGAGAGTAGTAAACCATTTAGGAAAAACCACCCTCAGTTCATCAAACCTGGATTTGAGCCCCGAGCTCCCTATCATCGGCAGTCTAGTATATTATGATAGTGACATCTTAGATCATACAGAAGGTAATTAAGATAGCTAAATACCCGCAAAGCAGTACAGATTACAACTTAATAAATATTTAAAAGAATAATGGTCGTGTTATGAATGAATGTCGTCTTTGAGCAGTTTTGGACCATTCCTCACAAGAGTGCGCGTCGACAGCTTCTTGAGTCAAGGTCATTGAAGGGTCTAATATGAATATATAAGTATGAATTATAATCGTTCAGCACTCTGGTGGTTGAAGTTCTATTGTATTCATATATAAATGCACTTCTTTAAGAATCAAATAGTCAAAGCTATTATTTATACTTTTAGTGAGGATTACTCCATCTAGATATAATATTCTGAAAACTGAAAAATGACACCTGGACACGGGAATCAAACCCAGGAACTTTGGCTTAGTACACCAATGCTCTAACCACTGAGCTATCCAGGAATCGTCCCGTACTAAGGGTCATTCTTCACTCATATTTTAAGGCAGAGTCTATTATGGACGTCCGGAAATCGTCGGCTACAATTGTGTGATTTTATTAAGATCACAAGCTATCAGATAACGCAGCCACCTTCGACTCGGTACTTGGCTTATGGTTAAAGAATTGGCGTACCAAGCCAAAATTTCCGGGTTTGATTACCGTGTCCAAGTGTCATTTTTAAATTTTCTGAATATAATATCTAAATGTAATAATCCTCACTAAAATAAATATAGTAGCTTTGGCTATTTGATTCTTAAATATGCGTTCCCTTAAAATAATAATAATTGTACAAGTGACAGCATGAAGCCAACTCCGAGTTGAAGGTGGCTGCGTTATCTGATAGCTCGTGATCTTAATCAAAAAAATCACACAATTGTAGCCAAGGATTTCCGCACGTTTATCATAGACTTTGCCTTAAAATATGAGTGAAGAATGACCCTGGACACGGGATGATTCCTGGATAGCTCAATGTTTAGAACATTTGCGTACTAAACCAAAGATTCCAGGTTCGATTCCTGTGTCCAGGTGTTATTTTCTAATTTTCAGAATTAAAGCACTTCGTTATGTTGACATTACATTTTAATATAATTATAAAATGGTAAAAAAAAGCTTGGTATACATTTTGACTACATTGCTACTAATTATGTTTCTAATTATTAATCTGGATACAATGGCTACTAACGGATTAACTTGAAGAATATAATTGAAGAATGTATTTTAGAAGAACTACATTCTCATTAGTGAGGAGAGGAGATAGAAAAATACAATTGAAAATGACAAGTAGAATGTAGCTTGCAGTTGAGTCTTTAAGCTACTTATGCATTTATATAATTTAGGATTAAGGATAGGCTATCATAAACGTCATAAGCACAAATAAAAACTAAAAATCAATGAAAGTAAATATTAAATAAAACAAACAACTCTAAGCAGATAGTAGGGCATGGATACGTTGGTGAATGGAGGAAAAAGCGAATAAATAGATTAAATATTAAAGTTAGATATATATATATATATTTAAAATATTAGCGAATAACTTTGTCGCGGAGGGGTATCAACCCTCCTTCACAGTGATATGATGATACATTTACTTGGTAAGAAGGATCCGTTAACTAGTTTCCTGACAAAATAAAATTTTAAAATTATAATTATATTTATGACAATTATTCCTGTTTAACAAAAGCTGCTATTTTACACTACAATATAAGGCGACCTACTTATAAAAACAATAGTGATAAAAGTAGGCATAACAAGTTTAAAAAAATTCTTAAAAAAATCAACTACTAAAACACTCGTTTGTGGAATAAAAAAGATTGGAATACTCTGCAATTTTCTCCATGATCTTCGGTGTCTCTTTGATTGTTTTTCGGGGTTGAACTCGATTGCGTTACGGTAAACAAAACCTGGTTATTGCATTAAACGCGTAATGGAAGACTGCAGTGCGGCGGTTGGTCAAATTACGAAAGAGACTCACTCGGTAGTTCTACCGGTCAGGCAATAGAGAAATGAGTCAAGGAAGGTTTGAGATGAGGAAGGAGGTGCGGGGGAGAAGAGGAGGAGATATGAAATATGTCCGATTCGTGACTTCAATACTCGTACCAGTTAATGAAACCCATTCAACCTAGCCAAGGCAGTAGAATTTTTACACTGCTGTGTTCTAAACAAGGAAGATTAAATTGGAGAGGAAATTGCCTTTTTTTTGCCGTCACTAGCCGTTCGGATTATGAGTATATATAAAATGATAATGTGTTACGAGTGAGGAAGGGAAAATTTGAAGTAGGTTAACCCGCATTTGCGTGTAAAATAATTGACTTCTACTCAACCGGTTTCAATGGAAAAATATATATATATACAAAAATGAAAGGTGGTACGCAGAAGGTGTGTTCAAAAATATTCAAATGGAAGTTGCAATTTCACAAAACAATTTATTCGGACAGCAATTACTAAAGTTCTATCAAACATATTTTAATTTAATCTTATTTTTAAATACAATAATTCATTTCGAAGATTGTAATAACAAATCTGAGCAATTTTTAATATAATTTTCGTTGACTGTTAAATGTACGGACGTTATTAAGACAGGGTTACTGATGTCATAGATAAGTGTTTCAGGTCTATAAAATAAGGTATCAAGGTATAAATTCACACAAATCTCACAGAACGTCTAAACTTACACTGAGCTATACTACACCATATGAATTAGACAAGCAAAATATAAAGTTGCCTTACCAAGCGATTTCTTGCCTAGATACGACTCGCCACGTTTTAGTTATAGCTATAACTAACAAAATAAGTGTATGGGGAATATCTAATACATGATTTTTTTTAAATAAATGAGTTAATTAAAACTTTTGTTTCCTCAACACAAAATAACGTGTTCAGCTTCATTGTTTGCAACAAATTAATCTCTATTATTTATCCTCCAAGACTCTAGCCATCCCTAAAACATCTCCCAAGGAACACAAACGGCCTATAACTCCAACCGGGTGCACCATGTGTGGTTTTCTCCACAAAGTGGTTTTTATTTTTCTCTCCAAATGCATGCGGTTGTGTTTCCTATATATTATCCTTCTCATTTCACATTTTCTTTGGTTCAGTCTTCAATATGGTATACCAATTTTAATAACACTTTTCTTCTGTATCCTATTAAGCTTCAATTAAATTACTTCTTTGCTGCTCCTTACTCCGCCGTTGATACGTGCTAGAAATCTCTGAAGTTATTTGCCCTAAATTATTAAGAGTAGGCCCTAATGCATAAATAACTACACGCTAGAACATTACTTATATTGGTGACCTGGTGGTATAGGGGTAAGGTGTCAGACTTCTACGCTGGCGGCCGGGGTTCAATCCCCGGTCCCGGAAAGATTTAACTGATTACCAAACCCTTCCTTCACCTCTGACAAGACATCTTGTGAATGTGAGGAATGCCAGGTCTCCACCGTTAGGTCTCCACCGTGGTTCGGATTCCACGTTAAACTGTAGGTCCTTCATTTCATCCCACAATCACCCTACCATTGCACATTAGTGTAAGTGCGTACAACCCGAACGGGTAGTAAGACCCATGCTAATAATAATAACAATTACTTTTATTCACCGCATCTAACTACCTCTTTGAGCTACCTGCGTCCTGCATATTTAAAACAATTGAAAATGTAATAAAAATTTAGAGCTTAGAGTAAATACACCCGACATTGCGTGAAAGATAGATGGTAAACCATCTTTAAAAACACTCTTAGTGCTCCAATCGGAATAATTACAGACCCGAAACGCATCCCCGTTGACGCTTTTAGCCATCGTATTCACCATTATTGGTGTTAAATATATCTAAAGAAGGTATATTATGTATATTTGCTTGTAAAATAATACAAAATATTTAATTTGAATGTTTATAAAAGAGAAAATAAAAGTGCTTACGTTTTTACAAATTAAAAGCTAAACAAAAAAATAAAATTTTACACTCTTCAAAAACGTTACCAGCCTAGAAGCGTATAAAACGTTAACGTATGAAAATGTGCACGTAATACCACAAAACCCTTTCAAAAGCACGTTGCATTAGTTACTCCACTTAGTACCTTCTTTTTACTTCTTTAGTTTGGTGATGTAAAACCCTGGATATAATGCAGACAAAGCGTATTTAATCTTTACAAAAACTACACGCTCAGGTTACAGCTGATTCCGATATATTAGCAGGAAAAAAACAAAACAAACAAAAACACATAAAATATCGAGGTTTGAAAGCTGTACCCATTATTTAGTTAATAACTCGCTTGTAGCTTATTTTTTTAATCAAAATAACAGTATATTAAAATAATTTGTGCTAAAATAATCTGGATTTTTTTTTACATATTCATAATATAATAAATACATAAATAATGTGTATTCGTAAAGCTTTTGATAAGTTGAAACGACATACGACCGATGGGAATTAAGTTAAATATCGTTGAAAAATAATACCTGAACACGGTAATCGAAATCAGGACCTTTGATTTACTGCATCACTTCCCTATGAACTAGGGTGACCAGGGACTTACCCGAATTTGGCACACATTCCTTCACACACAAGTCGCAGTCTACGCACTTTTCCAGTTAATTATCACAATAATTCAGAGCCATAAACAGCTTTTGCTGTTTTCACTAATGTACTGGATTCTTAGAAGAGCTGTATGGACAACTTAGTTCAGTGGTTTCCAACAGGGGGGCGTGAGGAACTTACAAGAAGAGCGTGGAGCAATATGGAAATAATGTTAAAAATCATCTAAAAATGGAAGATTTTTTATTTAAATCCCTTTTCTAAAGTGATTAAGATAATTCTTTCTTAAGGTATTGGCAACACTGCCTACCAGTTGTAATACTTTCACTGACCAGCAAACAAATTTACGTAGGCTACATGTACGTGTTTATTTTAAAGCTCGTAAGGCTCGGATTGGCCCTCCAATTCTTCTCTTTTCCCTGCCCCTAAGCTAGAGGTTCTGAAACTTTTTAAATCAAAGGTGCCATTCCACCAGAAAGATTACATGCTGGCGCCCTCATAGCATTATTTACACTAATATTAAGAACATTCAATAAAGTCAACAAACGTAAAATCTCACATGTTCTGGTTGCACTTTTGGCAAATTTTCTTTATTCCGATTTTTTTTAAAAATCGGCATTTCTAATAACTGATGCTATATAATACTATGAAAAACAAATAAAGAATATTCTAAAATTGTCTCACGCAGCCTCAGCCCCAAGGGCTCCTTGAAAAACACTGCCCTAAGCTACCATTGCGGCCACGTGCGGCACCACCGAATGCATATTTCATTCTGACTACAATCACTCTCATAACTAAATAGTGTTGCCGACTTGAAGAGGAAAGTAATTTGCAGTTTGTTCTGTCAACATAAAACTCAATAAACAAGAACTGATACAAACAAACTAGTCCAACCATGTGAGAGTGGGTGTGAGAATTTTACTACCCACCAAGGGAGGCATCGGCTGAAAAAGGTTGGAGAACCACTGACCTAGTTGGCAGTGCTTCAGTTCCTAGCAGTGTCGACGTGTTTTCAAATAATATGATCTGCTCTGAGCCCAATAGTAGAGTTTCAATTAGAATCTTGACCGGATACTCTTAGGGTAGTTTTCAGCGACTATTTCTTTCAAACGAATACTCGTGTACGTCTTTAAAATTCGTATTAACAATCCCTTATTCTTAAATTAGATGAGAATATTACAAACTTGCAATAATAGGCTTAGCACTTTTATAATAAAACAAATTAACTTTACTAACGAATCAACGAAACCTTTAAATACACCCAACCTTGACAACAGTAAAAAGTATTTGTGAAACGGGATGAATCAGTATATAAAATATAAAATAAATGAAACTTATGGATTGATAGAACCAGTGTCCCGTATTCTTGTAATTCACTACCACACAATCACCATAACAAGTCACTCGTCTTTATTACTCAAATTTTCTTACGCATACGTAATAATTACGCTGATGTAATAGATACGAGGAAGGCTCAACTTAAAGAAAGTGTACCCGCTTTTACTTTGAGGGGGAACGAAATACAATTTAGGAAATAATACATTCAGTACACCCGACTGGGATTTGAACCCTAATCCCCAACTCATCGGCAATCTAGTCTATTGCGAGAGTGGTGCCTTAGACCATGTGGAACGCGTCAACCCGAAAAGGGAGTTTTAGAATTGGAAACCTTTTTATTGAGAAGATCTATCAGGTTTTTGCCAAATATACAAAAAAAAAGTTATAACATACACCCACACCGATGGTCACATAGTTTAAAGTGTCATGCTAGCAATGTGCTTGATTGTTTGTGATGATGGGTGACCTGGCGGTCTAGGGGTAAGGTTTAAGACTTCTGTGCTGGGGGTTCGGGGTTCAATCCTAGGTTCAGGCATGGATTTATCTGATTGCCAAACACTTCCTTCACCTTTGACAATACATGTATTAATCACAAATTGTGAATGTGTGGAGCGCCAGGCCTCCACCGTGGTTCGGATCCCACGTTAAACTGTAGGTCCTCCATTTCATCTCCCAGTCACCCTACCATTACACATTAGCTTGCTTAAGTGCGTATAACCCGAACGAGTAGTAAGATGCGGTGTTAATAATAATAAATAGTGATGATAGGTCTTGAAGAATCTCGACAGGTATTAGTGATTTATCAATGTGGTTTTCCTCTATTATATACACGCTAAGGCGAGTGAACATCTTCTAATCTACCCTCTCCATTCTTACGCTTTGGATTAAAACGTTAACAAACTTTATTTAAAAACGTACTTTAAACATTTTAATAGTTATTTTATAAAACATTTATCAATAATACAATAACACAAATAGATTAGGTAAACAAATTTAGGTCTATAATATTTCATATAATATTACAACGCAGATTCATTCGATTTTTGTTTGGATTAAATATTAAGAGGAATGGGTCTCTAAAATAACCTAATGTATTACGGTATATTCATTCGGCTATTAAATTTTATTTTAAAATAAATTGGACCTTAAGATCAATGGATTAGGTTTAAGTTTAAGTTATATTGGAAGTTCGTGTTTATAAAGGGTGGGTTGAGTACCGAAAATTAAAACAACAGTTTATTTTTCATAGAAAGGAACTATTATAAAATACAAACACATATTTTTGCGGCCATATTTAATAATATTTCACTACTCTATTTGTGTTGTTTTTTAAGATTTTTTAAATATTTATCAAAAGTTACAGCTGCCAGTATCATGACCTGACCTATGAATAAGGAAATATAAATCAATTAACTTTTCTAGCTGTCAGATAAGGTTCTTCCCTTTGAAATTGGACTGTATTTAAAGTCCACATAGACCCTTTATGTCTCAAACCTAGATGGATTCATTTTAGTAGGAGGGTCTGTCGGTGGTTGTTTGTCCTTGGCTTGCTCTCGTTGTGCTGGTCTTGTTGAACTGGCTGATCATCAAGATACATGGTCGACACTCAGGCTCGTTTGCTCACTTTGTCTAGTCACTGACAAGCAAATTACACGCTCAAGACATTCCATCAACAATTCAAACCTTTCTTTCATCTCTCTCAAATATTCCCATTTCATTAACTACCCATAATTGCATTACTCCAATATCACCTTTACAATTTAATTCAGCAAGAGGATCCGGTATTATCTTTAAAATGATTTTTAGACTCATTGTCAGCCCTCTGAACTGTTTTTTAAAGTGCCCAAATTACTTTAAAAATAATCATTCTTAGTGTAGATTACTATACAATTTATTTTGAATAATTTATATGTATTGTTATATTGGGTTTAAATGCTCACGAGCGACTATTTTATGTCAACAAAAATAATTATCTGCCCATAAAGAAAATTAGGATAAATATATTTTAATGAGCTAATAATGTGGGGAAAATATTCCTAATTTTAGTCGGTCGATATTAATTTCTGGTCTTTCTGTAAAGATAAAACCCACCGTTCTTCAGGAAAACCTTTTCACCTATATAATACGTTTGTTTATTTAAAAAACAATTAAAACTGATTTTTACTTTCTCCCGACAGCTCGGAGAGAAAGTATTATGATTGTAAAAATAAAAGTCGAACTCGAAATTTTGATAAATGTCCACGTTCAATGACCCCTGAAACCAAAATAATTATATTCGCAATGTGGTCGTCTGTCTTTACCTCGGGCTAGAGCCAAAACTATTTTACCGACTGGGCTAAAACTTGATATCTGGGTTCGCCGAGGGATTTTTGAAATTAAATATCTAACCCTAGATTAAAGGGTAGTTTACTGAAGAACAAATAAAAAAAATCGATCTTTTAGAAATTCGCTCCAATGATATTGATAATATTGTATAAATCGACACTGTTTATCATTATAAACAAGATGTAAATTCTCATTTTTCATAAAAAATATTTTTAGGGTATTATCCAATTTTCATAATTTCTCCACAACTATTATAAATACGATATAATTTATCTTAGTAAATTATGTAGTACTATTGAAGATACCATTATTTGATTTGAAATATATTTTTATAAAACCAATAGTTTCTTAGCTACAAGCTTTTTAATTCGGGTATCTGAAAATGAATTTGATTATTATTCTCTTTGATGGACAGAGATGTTTCTCTTTTCTCAATTTTTCTGTAACAGTGTTCCTAGTTCCTAATGCCATAAAGTAAGTAACAGTGAATATTATTTCATTTATGATCTTTGGTTTAGTATTTCTACATCAATGTGTAGACCTATTATTTCGTTTCAAAAATCTTACGAGTTTTAGTAAATGGCCATTTTAGGATAAGAGCGACAGAAAGTCTGTGGGGTGCACCTTACCATTTATTTACAAATATATTCAAAAGTATTTCTAAAAAATATTCATAGTTTGCTATGTACTATTAATATAACGGTGTGTAAATAAAAGTTGCCATACATCAACATATTAGCCAATTAAATATGAACTGTTAAGTGACCTGCTTCGGTGGCCACATGGTATAAGGTATCACTCTCGTATTAGACTAGACTGCCGATGACAGGGCGATTGGGGTTCGAATCCCGGTTGGGTGTACTGCGGGTGATTTTCATAAATGTTTTTCCAGCCTTCCTCTACGCAAATGCGGGTACGCTTCCCCTAAATTCAACCTTCCTCACTGTTAACTAACTAGCGTAATTAGTAGCTATGCGTATAACATGAACAGGTAGAAATTCGCGGTGCTAAAAAAAAAACTTGCTATGTTCTCGGGAAAGTATCGTCAGAAAAGTGGACGAGGAGATGGGCTGTCCATGGGGATTCACGTGCACCAGCTAATCCAAATTTCCAAAGTTAAATTACCTCATAGAATAGTTATAACACTCAAATTTAATGCATGCATGTAGATTAGCTTATTTTTACATAATACGTGTATTACTACCAATCTGGGCTATCTGCATATTTTGAGAAAGGAAGAATTTCATTAACTTGTCTCATAATTTTCGTGAAGGAAGAGTTGGGAAGCAATGCCGGAGAAAAAAAACCTCAGTAAATTTGGTTGAGGTTCAGGCTCCATTACTGGAAACCAAACGATACGATACTAATTCCTTTGTCTACTGCGGGTTGTTTGTTTATTATTATTATTATTATTATTATTATCATCACCGCGTCTTACTACCCGTTCGGGTTATACGCACTTACGCTAATGTGTAATGGTAGGGTGAATGTGAGATGAAATGGAGGACCTACAGCTTAACGTGGAATCCGAACCATGGTGGAGACCTGGCATTCCTTACATTCACAAGATGTCTTGTCAGAGGTGAAGGAAGGGTTTGGTAATCAAATAAATCTTTGCCGTGACCGAGGATTAAACCCCGGCCGCCAGCATAGAAGTCTGACACCTTACCCCTAGACCACCAGGTCACCGGTTGTTTGTTTATTTCAGTGAATAATTAAATATATAGACAGTTTTTGATGGTGATGATTGTAGGGGGAGTTACTACATCTTCAAAAATGTTGATCATAAAACTAATTTAGATGTGCCACCAAAGAAGTCAATACCACTTTTTGACAGCAAAATGTTGTGTATTTCTATAAAATTTAATGTTTCTATCATTTTTTTTATGAACACATATTTGACATTTCTACACAATGATAATATATATTAATAACTATAATGTGTAAAAATTGAAAATTTAACTATGAAGGCTACAAAAACGTCTAAATTAGTTTTAGCTAGAGAAAAAGTTTCAATACAACTTGAAAACTGCTTGGTACTTTTGTATATATCAGCGGAGAAGAAACAAGCTCATTAACACCGAAACTAACTTAACACGTTATTCCTTACATCCTAGCAGGGGATAATACATACAGGAAGCTACACGTAACACCAACCCTACCCTTACCTTCCTCCCTCTGCCAACATGCCTTGGTTATCCAGGTGAACCACACTTCCTCGTATCAAGTAATTCAATCCTACGTCTCTTGATGAGAATTAAGACGGTAAGATAGATGGGATAGGGATGGGAAGTGAGAAGAGAGTTGAAACCCATTCATAACATCTACGTACAAGATTGAATACATGCAACCAAACAACATGCAACTAGTCTCTTCCGAGATGAAAAGCGAGTTGTAGGGGTGGGTTTTGGGGGTCAGGAGAGGTGGAGAATAATTTACTGGGGACAGAAGTAAGAGAAACCACTGTCTGAATAGTTTATAGCTATTAATAGTTTCATAAGATTTATTTTTATGTTATAAATAAATATAATTAACGTATTCTATTGGGCAGACCTAGACCCAGATGGGAGAATAACATTAGAATGGACCTGAAAGATATAGGTTGTAATGAGGTGGACTGGATATAACTATCTCAAGATAGGGATGGGGTAATAATGTAATCTAGATAGAACTAGCTCAAGATAGGGATAGGGTGTAATGATGTGGTCTTGATAGAACTAACTCAAGATAGGGTTAGGGTCTAATGATGTGAGCTGGATAGAACTATCTCAAAATTAGGGATAGGGTGTAATGATGTGATCTGGATAGAACTAGCTCAAGATAGGGGTAATTAGGTGAACTGAATATAAATGCCCAAGATAGGAGTAAGGTGTAATGAGGTGGACTGGATAGAACTATCTCAAAATAGGGTTATGGGGCAATGAGGTCGACTGGATATAACTAGCTCAAGATAGGGGTGAGGTATAATGAGGTGGACTGGATAGAACTAGCTCGGGATAGGGTATAATGAGGTGGACTGGATAGAACTAGCTCAAGATAGGGATAGGCAACGTACTTTCGAGTTCTTAATGCCATAGAGCAATTAGGTCTATCAATATATTTTTCCAGTTTTAGAATGGTGAAATTATTAGCATACTTGACTTTATCTGTGTATTATTCCAGATTGGGTGGATTCGGTTGAGAATGCTTCCCATTGGGGTGTGTCAGTCTATTTACGGGTAAGTACTAGAGCATATAACTAAAATTAATCTTTATTATAAAATCCCTTATGCTAAAATCAAATAAAACTTTTAACTATTTATGTGTATACCGTAAATTTGTTCATATAACTTATGATAACTATCTATTATTCTAATATATTAAGAAGTTACTTTGAGCCATACTTATAAACAATATTTCTTGCATAGAAAATATAAAAAAGATATGTATTATGTACGTCTTAGACTTTCATGATTAACTGGTTCCAAAGTTTTCCGAGCAAGTAGATAAATCTCTTAAGTTGGATGTTGCTTGGATACGATACATTTGAGATATGAATGAAATGTTTGTATAAAAGTATAATCAAAGATAAACAGGCTCTGCTAGAAACAAATTAAATTGAGATGACTCTATCAGCTGTATGTTGGCTTACTAGAAACGTCATCTATCATGTTTAAAATTTCGCTTGAGAAATTACATGACGTCTAGTTTTAAATCAAAGGTCCTTAACCGCGAATCTATGAATCCACAGAACTCAAATATTTGTAAGTAGGGTTATTATTTTTCCTTAGTACTGAGTCCTATTACCAGTTCGGGTTATACGCATATGCACTAATTACGCCAATGTGTTAGGGATGAGGAAGGTTGTATTTATAGGAAGTCTACCTGCATTTGAGTGGAGGGAGAGTGGACAACTATTTAGAAAATTCCACCCTCAGTATACCTAACCAGGATTCGAACCCTGAAATCCTCATCATCGGCTGTCCAATATCTTGCGATTGTGACTCCTTAGACCATGCTGCCACTTAGGTGGGTGATAAATAATCATTTACTGCATTTATAATTTAAACATTTTAATAAATGTGTGATAACTGTATATTTGCAATTTTTCTTTCTTTAACGAAACCTAGTGAAATATTTCGTACTACATACGATGAACCTCTTAAAGTACAACTATAGCTATTTTAACTTAGAATTTTATTGCATATCGTGTCAATACTCATAGCTGTATCTATTACTAAAACAAAAGTGCAAAAACCTCCTTATAAAAAAAATGCAATACCAATAATTGGGCATGTTTGCCTTAACGGTCCCTAGACCCACGTGATTAGTCTGCGTTACATAACTATTTACGTGACCTGGCAGTATTAACACCAATATATCCAGTAATTAATAAACATTAGTCAATATTAACGTTAAGATTACTAATCATGTAATTAACTTAACCGTAAAAGTAAAATATTGATGAGATATTCGTATGTTACCAAAACAAGAAAATGTAGCTATATTAACTTTATTCTAATTTATGTCGGTGTTTACATGTTATTAATGTGTTACAGATCCAACGACACATGCTTAATCTGAATATAAACAATCTTTTCTAATAACACTTTTACCCGCTTAGGAGGTTTAGTAGTATAAAGCATCACCATCCTAGTAGATTAGACTGTAAGAATGACTAGGATATCCAGGTTCGAGTTCCAATCAAGTGACTGAGGATTTTTTTCCTAAATGGGTTTCTCCTCTCCCTCCCCGCAAATTCGGCTACTCTTCCTCATCCCTAACAATAATTTAATTAGTATACAGGCGTAAAATTCGAACCAAATGCGTAGTAAGATGTGCTGTTAAAATTAAAGAAATAGAGATGGCATATTTATATATTGTCCTTCTTCTACCCACACTGACGGCCTCATGATCTAAGGCGTAAAACTCGTAATAAACTGAATTAGCAGTGGCGTGGAGGTCCCATCTCGGCCGGCTACTTTGGAGGTGGTTTTCCACATTACTAAGAATGTAGTTCTCTCTCTCCCAGCTAATGTGGGTTAGTTTTATTTACCTCTCTTCCTGCTAATGTATGTTAGTTTAATCTAACTCTCTCCCTGCTAACGTGGGTTAGTTTTATTTACCTCTCTCCCTGCTAATGTATGTTAGTTTAATCTAACTCTCTCCCTGCTAATGTGGGTTAGTTCNTCATAACATCTACGTACAAGATTGAATACATGCAACCAAACAACATGCAACTAGTCTCTTCCGAGATGAAAAGCGAGTTGTAGGGGTGGGTTTTGGGGGTCAGGAGAGGTGGAGAATAATTTACTGGGGACAGAAGTAAGAGAAACCACTGTCTGAATAGTTTATAGCTATTAATAGTTTCATAAGATTTATTTTTATGTTATAAATAAATATAATTAACGTATTCTATTGGGCAGACCTAGACCCAGATGGGAGAATAACATTAGAATGGACCTGAAAGATATAGGTGTAATGAGGTGGACTGGATATAACTATCTCAAGATAGGGATGGGGTAATAATGTAATCTAGATAGAACTAGCTCAAGATAGGGATAGGGTGTAATGATGTGGTCTTGATAGAACTAACTCAAGATAGGGTTAGGGTCTAATGATGTGAGCTGGATAGAACTATCTCAAAATTAGGGATAGGGTGTAATGATGTGATCTGGATAGAACTAGCTCAAGATAGGGGTAATTAGGTGAACTGAATATAAATGCCCAAGATAGGAGTAAGGTGTAATGAGGTGGACTGGATAGAACTATCTCAAAATAGGGTTATGGGGCAATGAGGTCGACTGGATATAACTAGCTCAAGATAGGGGTGAGGTATAATGAGGTGGACTGGATAGAACTAGCTCGGGATAGGGTATAATGAGGTGGACTGGATAGAACTAGCTCAAGATAGGGATAGGCAACGTACTTTCGAGTTCTTAATGCCATAGAGCAATTAGGTCTATCAATATATTTTTCCAGTTTTAGAATGGTGAAATTATTAGCATACTTGACTTTATCTGTGTATTATTCCAGATTGGGTGGATTCGGTTGAGAATGCTTCCCATTGGGGTGTGTCAGTCTATTTACGGGTAAGTACTAGAGCATATAACTAAAATTAATCTTTATTATAAAATCCCTTATGCTAAAATCAAATAAAACTTTTAACTATTTATGTGTATACCGTAAATTTGTTCATATAACTTATGATAACTATCTATTATTCTAATATATTAAGAAGTTACTTTGAGCCATACTTATAAACAATATTTCTTGCATAGAAAATATAAAAAAGATATGTATTATGTACGTCTTAGACTTTCATGATTAACTGGTTCCAAAGTTTTCCGAGCAAGTAGATAAATCTCTTAAGTTGGATGTTGCTTGGATACGATACATTTGGGATATTAATATATTATAGTTCTCTCTCTCCCTGCTAATGTGGGTTCGTTTAATCTAACTCTCTCCCTGCTAATGTATGTTAGTTTTATTTAACTCTCTCCCTGCTAATGTGGGTTCGTTTAATGTAAGATATCCATCCAGCTTTTACCCTTGTGTTTAGTTACTTTGGTATGAACTCATTACTAATGAAACCAGCATTTACAGTCTCCGTTGTAATGTTGCTAAAATGACCAATCACAAATTTAAGGGATCCTGGATCGATTCCTGATACGCTGAAGACAATATAAGAGTTTATCATGCTAACAAATTAATTAATATATATACACTATCTAATCCAAGGGATAGATGAGTAGCTTAAATATTTATCATTTTAAATTAGCTATCTTGTAAGTGGTGCTATGATATACCTTATTAGTGTATAAATTGTAAGACAAACATACCAAATAAAGCTATATACTATCAGCGAATTATTAATCTCTCACACGATGATGAGGGTGATTAGTATAAATCACAGAAAAATCCTCAGCAGATTAGTCGTTTAGTGTTTAACCTCAGATTAGATATATCTAATATTACATCTTAGAATGTCATTATTAATAGGCCTACATTATAATATATGATGATATATAAATTAGTTACATATAAAATATGTCATTTAATATTACTTTATGGAGAAAAAAATTAACAATCCACACGACTGAGATATGAACGGCTACCAAATTCAATATGAATAGTGAAATCCTTAAACCGTTGGGCCACAGCGGAGAGTAGCTATGAGAATTAAAACTAAACAGAACATGTTCAAAAAAATTTAATTCACTAATTTTAAGAATTTAGGATAAACCTTCATGTGTTCCGTATATAGATATTGTATATATGTGTATACATATTATATATATGTATATCCATACATATATATGTAAATAAACATATATGTATATTAAATATTTGATCACTTTTATATTATTATTATACTATTCAAAGTGTTTTTCAATAAATATATATTTTTTTATCATCGTGTCTTACTACCTGTTCAAATTTTACGCACATAAGTTAATTACTCGAATGCGTAAGGATGAGGAAGAAAGATTTTTAAAGGTAGCTTACCCGCATTTTCTTGTAAGGAGAGTAGGAAACCATTTAGAAAAAACACACCCTCAACCGTACTGACTGGGATTTGAGCCCCGATCTCCCCGTTATCAGCAAGCCAGTCCAACACGAGAGTGACACCTTAGATCATTTGGCCAATGAAGCTGGTTTATTTCAATATTATCTAAATAAAAGTTGTAAGAAACATTATGCAAAGCTACTATTGTGCGAAATGAATTATCGCTGTGAGTTAAATAGTTAGAATTTTCTCTACACCAAAGAGCCATAGGTTAAAATAATTGTTACGGCGCACCAAACAGACTTTTTCTCGCTTTTATCTTAAAATAATAATAATAATATTTAGCACCGCGTCTTACTACCCGTTCGGGTTATACGCTTTAAGTGCTAATTACTCTAATGGAATAGAAATTGGGAAGGTTGAATTAGAGGAAGTTAACCCGCATTTGCGTGGAGGGAGAGTGGAAAACCATTTAGGAAAAACCATCCCCAGTTCACCCGACCGAGATTCGAACCTCGATCTCCCCGTCCTCAGCAGTAGAGCTCTACACGACAAGCGCGTTAGCCAACTACGCCACCGAAGCGGGTTATCTTAAAATAGATATGAACTAAAAACCCTTAGGATTTGTGAAACAAAATCATAGCTCTATACATTGTTTTATAAACACTACACCAAAGATCATAAATGATACATTGTTACTTACTCAATCGCATTAGGATCTAGGAACACTGTTACAGAAAAATTGAGAACAGAGAAATATCTTGGTCCGCCAAAGAGCATAATAATAAAATTAATTTTAAAAGACCTGAATTAAAAAGTATATATATACTTACAGCTCAGACTTTATTGGTTTCATGCAAATATATTTCAATTAAAAGAGTTGTATATTTTTTAATAGCTTACCCCAAATTTACAGTGATAAAATCTTTCTGATCTCAAATAGATGCGAAGAAATAATGAAAATTGGAAAATCACCCTCATGTAGAGTACCCTAAAGGTCATTTTCATGAGAAAATAAGAAATTCCATCTTGTTTCTAATAATAGATAGTGTCTAGATATAATATTTAGTCAAAATAATTAGAGCAATTTTGAGAAAGTAGATTTTTTCCTTTTTTTTTCCTTGCAGTAAACTACCCTAAAATTTAGGGTTAGACATCTAATTCCAAAAACCCTTTGGGAGGACCCTATGAACACCCCAGATACCAAGTCTTAGCCCAATGTGTAAAATAGTTTCGGCTCTAGCCCAAGGTACAAACGGAGAGACAGATGGCATCGCGAAAAACACATTTTTTGTTTCAGAGGGTCGTGAAACGTCAACATTTACCAAAATCTTGATTTCAATTTTTTTTTAACGATCACAATACTTTCTCTCCGAGGTGTTGAGAGAAAGTAAAAATCCCAGGGTATAGTAATGGGAAAGGCTTTAGCGTATAAATAACTAAATGTATGTTCCAAAGGAATCTATAAAAGAAAGGATGATGTGACACAAAGAGGATGCTATAAGTAATCCAAAATTTACTGAATTGACCAATCTCAGGATCATTCGCTATTGGAGGGCAGTAACATGTAAGCAGACAAATTCAATGGTTTTTAAGAGGGTGGATGGGGGGGGGGAGGGTGACCCCCTGTACGCGTGCGTGTATCAATCCACCGGTTTACAAATAAGCATGTCAGGTGAGTCACCGGTAGCGGTAACTATTTCTGTTCTGGCGGTATCGTATTATATAAGAGGATTAGAGGATCACCAGTTTGTATCCCAGTGATGTCATGTAGGGGATGGGGACCTTTATTGTCCGTCAACCCTGCTGTCACGGTCAGCGCACAGCTATGGTGACACACTGGGCCAAACACTAGAATGCTAATTGAATCCTCATTAATTATGTTACGCTCCTCTACCTGTCATGACGTGCAGTGTCACGAGTGTGCAAGAGAAAGAGAGAGAGGTTTGATATAGTCATGCAAACTTTGAATTGAAACACTTTTTGAAAGGTAAATCCTTAATCAGACCCTTAATTTTAGAGCTAGAATAAAAACTATGGTTTGACCCCGAGGTATAATCATATATTATCTAGATAAAATATATAAATTCATTTCGGCTGTAGCAAACAAAGACACAGAAATCGGAACAGGCGTGTAAGACCTAGGCGTAAAAATGGTTGCGACCCAATGAAAAGAGACCCTTGGGAAGGCTTATACGCAGATGGGAGTGTAATATTTTAATGGACCTGAAAGAGATAGGGTGTAATGAGGTGGACTGGATAGACCTAGCTCAAGATAGGGGTAATATGTAATGAGGTGGACTGGATAGAACTAGCTCAAGATAGGGATACGATGTAATGAGGTGGACTGGACAGAACTATCTCAGTATAGGGATAGGGTGTGATGTGGTGGACTGGACAGAACTAGCTCAGGATAGGGATAGGGTGTAATGAGTTAGACTGGTTAGAGCTAGCTCAATTGTTAGGGGTCTGTAGCATACTTTTATAAGTGCAGCAATGAACTTTTGAGTTCCTAGTTCCATAGAGTAAATAGGTAAGTTGGTAAGTTAAGTAGAAAAAAAATTGTCACGAATATAATAATTTATCCGTACGAGTATTAAAAATTCACCAAACATTTTGGTATTAGCTGCTTGGGCCTGGGCTATCGATGAGTGGAATCTAATGGTTAAAGTGGTTTTCAAACAAAATTATCTTGTTTAATGCGACTACAATTTAAATACCCTGAGATTAAAACATTAACTACCTAAAAAAATCTTAAATGCCAGACAATTTCTGGCCCTGACTTGCAAAGTCAGGGTCCGTCTCCAGGCTTAATCCTTACATTGGTGGTTTTTCATATTCTCTCTAAATGAATGCTGGTATATTTAACCAACATTTATCCTACTAAATCAATGGCCTTAGCTCATCTCGTTTAAGATTCTTATAACCCTAATGAGCCCCAAGGCACATAATATTTGAGGGAAAATACGTTATAGTACTTCTCTTTGGTTGTTTTATCTAGGAACAGGAGGTAGTGGGGATTGAGGATTATAATGCGCTTTAAAAATATGTTGTGATTTTTTTAGTTCACTAGTCAGACCAGTTAATAAACCAGGTTTCTACTATATGGTAGAAATCAGAGTCCTGTTGTTGAGTGTTGCCAGAGCAAACTCTATCTGTGGTAGGGTCTCACTCACTCTGAATCCATTTGACCGTTCATAAAATATAGTCTTTAATCTAAATATAACTTAGGTCTAATCCACATGGGAAACGTATTTCTATTGATACTTGGCCAATAAGGGTTATATTGTGTGATGAGATCAATTGTCAGGTAAATTTAACCTAACTCAGCTTACCCTGGGAGCACTCCACGCCCCCAATATGAGTCCTCCAAGTTAGCTAAATCAGTTTCACGCTTATTATCTTATTGAAGAATCCCGGGTTCGGATACCAGCATAGTAAAAAAAATATTATTAGTGAATTTTCAACCGTGGTTGTGTCTGTTATAGTGTTAGGATTGCTTAAGTCGTGTGCAAGTCAAATCAGTTTGTTAAAAAGGGGCACGTTAAACATCCCCATTGAAAGTATAATATATTTATATCATTTTCCACAAAATATATTTGTAAATAAACTTTATTCAAAACAAAGTTGTTAATTTTTCAGAATTCATCTCTTGGATACAAGGTATAGCATCACACAAATCTCTAAGGAATAATTTAAAAATTTAAATAAGTTAGACAGTCAATTAGTGAGGTAGATTAGAGCAACACAATAGTTAGTGTCTAAGTTATATATTATTTTTTGGTGTGAGCAATCAAGAATATAAACAGCAATGTCATCTTCCTCGTTTCATATGTAAATAGCGAAAATCACCCAGGTTGGCGCAATTTATTTGGTTTAACTTCGGTGATTGTGACAGCTCTAAGAGTTAAGATTCTTTTGTTCCAGATGTTCAATCATCTAGAAACTGCCGCTGCGAATTAGGTCTGTTAGCGAGTCTAGTTCTGTTAGAGCAGTGATGCGAAACGTTTCCTCCCTCCTTTTCGATCGTTTTCACTGAGAGAAAGTGTGTTCGCTCTCTCTCCGCGTACCACCCCTCCTCTCTGTCTAGAGATACCGCGAGTAGTTCAGATCACGTCACAGGACACACTTTGTGTGGGGAAGTAGTGTAACAATGTCTTATTTGAGGTCTTTAACGTGCACTTTCTGAGCCGAATGATCATATCACATTAATACACGACGTACTTGAACCAACACAACACCCAGTTATTATTATTATTATTTATTATCACCGCGTCTCACTACCCGTTTGGGTTATACACACTTACTCTAATGTGTAATGGTAGGGTGATTGTGATACGAAATGAAGGACCTTCAGTTTAACGTGGAATCCGAACCACGGTGGAGGCCTGGCATTCCCTACATTCACAAGATGTCTTGTTAGAGGTGAAGGAAGTGTTTGGTAATCAGATAAATCTATGCCGGGACCGAGGATTGAACCCCGGCCGCTAGCACAGAAGTCTATACACCTTACCCCTAGACCGCCGGGTCACCCAACACCCAGTTAAATCATAACTGTGAAAGTGGAAACTCCAATTTCACTAATGATTTTTTTTTCCTTGACGGGAATCAAACATCGAAAACTTAACTCAGTAGACAAACACGCTACTGCCTAAACTAATGTGCAGGACAGCGATATATTATTTTCATTGTCAATTTAGTGGAGCTTATGTACGATTAAATATCGCATACATTTTAGGAAAGTGGAGTAGTTGCTTTTTAATAAATAAAAAATAAAGGTTCGGGTTCATCTCTAAACTATTTACAAAAACATATTACAATAGCGACAACACAACTAATTTTTTATGTGATAACAGGCATGGGTGAGTACGTGAACTAAGTTTCAAGCTCTTATAATCCTTTTCCGGTGACAAGTAGGGGATTTGAATCCTGGGAGGGTGGGACGAAAATATTTGTTATAAAGAGTTACTCAAAATCACTCCACAAAAATGCAAATACATTTTCTATAAATTTGCCATCCCTGCCCAATTATTGAAATTAAATACGTTTATCCCAGATGGGTAGACGTGACACCAATAAATTATTATTATTATTATTATTATTATTATTATTATTATTCAGTGATTCAAGATACAAATTTTCAAAACACAATTTCTACAAATTTTAAATAAAATATATATATTTCTAAGTTTATTTAACATCGGTGTTTTGATTCAAACTTTATTTAAAATGAGATTAATTATGTCAGAAGGTAACTAAGAATATAAATATTGATATATTATTGAGTAAACTTTAAAAGCTCAACTTGTTTCAATACATACATCTAGATTTTTAGACATCTCAAAATTATATATTTTTGACTGTCAATAAATGGAGTAGATCATGGATACGTATTAAGTTTCTCTACTTATTCTATAATAAATTTCTAGATATTTTTCTATTTTTAAACTCTTAAATATAATTTTTGCATTATTTTTAGCTATCATTATATAGTTACCGCGTAATGTATTTAATTATATAAGATTAATAATAATAGTTATGATCAATTATTTTTAAATATTATTCTCTTAATTATTTTACGCAAAATAATACGACAGTAACCAATTAAGGTTTTTTGTTTCACATGACAGAAAAATGTGGTTTCAAATGCATACATACAAACATTTTATTACACCACTCAAAAAAAAGAAGAACGAATGACAGATTTACTAGAAACATGTACAAAACTAATTTCATACGAACCACAAAAGTTTGTGGATGTCGGTAAATCATCCGATAATGGGGACCGCAGTTTGAGTAAAACAACCCACAACCAAAACATGAAATAAATTGACATTTCAATCAAGAGATATTATACCTACAAATCTGGCGAGGTTATTCAGTAGAAATTTTACCATCACTATTTCATTTACTAACAACTTTCTATACACATCTATTGGATTAATATAGTTATGGGAATATTATAAACATTTTTGTACGAACAAAACTTTTGTTTTTTTAGATTCTTTCAGCGTAGATAAAACATTTCACTCGTGTGTTTTTTTAGTAAATATTATATACATTTCAAATTTAACGTTAAACGATCATCTAGAGGCTGAAAGGAAGATTTTATTTAAGATATATATACTTTTTTACATACTTAAAACAATGTTTAAAATTTTAGATACCATTGCTAAAATGAATAAAATATGGTTTTGTGTATTCACAATGCATACATTCTCGTGTGCTATTATTTACCAACCAACAACATTGAAAATTACTAAAAATTATTGTGAAATATGGATAATTTGAGTTTATATGTTTCAAATTAATTTATGATATGCATATGATATTTTTGACATGATATTGTTAGTTATGGTCTGTATCTGGTAATTTTTTTTACATATATATTGTGATATACTTTGTATGAGTTATGAGATATCCGTCTTAACCCTAAAGGTGATTTAAAGTAAGGATGAAAAGTAAGTTAGAAAAATGCAGCTGAATTAGCTTGGAAATGGGATGGGAAAATCACATTACTAAATAACATGTGTAAACCCATTCACATGGCATACGGATGAGATTTTAAACTCGTTCACCCGTCAACAAAATTCCATTCTGTTGCGATCCTGGTGCCTGAAACACGAGATGCTAAATTTCGGATGCAAGAGATACAAAAAAAGCCAGTGTTTTTTCAGTTTGCGTTGCAATTTTTTTTTGTCAAAATATATAAAATGTTGCTTCAATACATACGTAGAGTTTAATATTATTCACATGGTGATATCAACAGTGGTTGAATATCTGTCGTGGGTATAGCGGCATTAGATAAGAAACTTTTTAAATGAAGAGAAAATGTTGTCATTAAATCCCCGGACACCCTTGATAGATATTCAAGAACTGGTCATTTCACCATGTGAAGACAATAATCAAACTCTATGCTTGTATTGAAGAAATACTTTATTTCATTTTGAAAAAAAAAAAATGTTGACATAAAAACTGCAAAAACACTGACCTTTTATTCTCTTTTCTACGACCTAAGCCTTTAAGTTAATTTACAATATAGGACTCTTAACAATTTGACCCGATCCTCGCACGTGTAAGTCTTATCAAATCTACATTAAATTAGGACGTTCGACATTCGAATGGAAAATATTGGGATAGTGTAGTAGTTTTTATACTATAAAATAATAATTTTTCAATTTTATTGTATTATCTAAAATAATTTAAAACGATTTTAATGGTCTCAATTCCACTGTTTTCTAAAGTAGAATACAAAAAACTTGCATCGCGATGTGACGTCTGGCTCGAGCAGTATTTCCTATCTAAGCTAAGAGCTACCCGTGGCCTGAGATGGGCTCTTCCAGAGGCAATTAACAATCGAAAATACTTACTAAACAAACTAATTTTGATAAAAACCGTGTATATAAAACTCAAGCATTGTTTAATTTCTTTGCACACACATACACACACATATATATACACAATTGACTACATCAACAGATGTATTGACATACATTTGAGTACTTAAACATACACGTATCGACGCTCATTGATATCTATTTGACTACTCTTCATATATATATATATATATCAACACGGCTTTGAATTCCCAATGTAGCTTATAGTTCCCTCTTAAAGCTATTTCTCCTGATCTCCCATCATGTCAACGATCCGAAAATATCGCGGTCCGCATGCTGAACGAGCCGGTAATTTACGCAATCTCCGGTGTTTTGTGTGTCGAGTGGTCGAGGAAAGCGGCGGGAAACGTCTTTCGTCCCCTTCTTCTCTCATCCAGTGATTGACTTAGAGCTACCCTCACCATCATCTCATCAACTCCCTTCCCTCACTCTGAGAGTCGAGGCATCCACAGTGATGATAGCAAACATAATTTGGCTCTATCAACGACATTTAATGATATATATTAGTGTACCTATTTTGACAAACGTTTTAATCTTATTTATAAATTAATTATCTATAGAGCTAGTAGTGGCTACCATCCACTTTAAAAGTATTTGGAATGTTAAAAATTATCATCCCTAAAAAATTAATACAAGAATGTAAGAGAATAAATATAAGTTTGGCGTTTTTTTTGTTAGTATCATATTTTATGAACTTAAATAAATACTCGATTTATTATAGGTTGGCTCTAGGGCAAACAAAGAAACAGCCACAACTCAAAACACCAATTTATATTTTGATCAAAATAGGAAGCCTCTTATCTTAAAGCTAAAAAGTTAATGAACCTACTCGTATACATTCATACATCAAGCAGTGTGTTCTGTATCTTCGGCCTTTGATAGATACTCTGCAATGAATTTAATTTAGTAAACATTTTTTTAATGCTGGTTACAGTAACTGTAATGTTTATTTTCTTTAAAATATTCTTCCGATTACGATATGATTGTTCCATCCAGTTTTAGATAACAAACCCCAATTTAAGACATACATTTAAAGCCCCGATAGAAATTTGAATTTTGCACCCTTAGCTATGTAAGAATACTCATTATGAACTGAGGTAAGGTGTAAAATTGTCATAAATTAGGGTGCAAATATATGATGCGCGTGAAAATAAGTAATTGACAATATTAAATACAAGTTGTTAAAATTAACATATGTAAAAATTTGTTTTAATTTTTCAAGGATATGACGTTAAATCTTCATATGTATTTAAAAGCCTTAAACTTATATGTTACAGTTTTCCTCAATATAGCTCTTAAAAATGGTTACACAAAATGTTTGTCTTATCAACGAATCATCCACGGAAGCTCATAGCAATCTCTTCTCTCCGAGCAGCAAATATTAAAACTGCTGATATTGGTTACAGAACAGACATGATGGATGCCTCATGGCTTCAAGTGGGAGTCAATATAGTGGCTCACACGGGGGTAAATTGCCTTCTCTCCTACCCTTTTTATAACCCCCAGTCGACCCACACAGTGTGCTTCATTTTCCTGCTCTCCTGATCGCCGAAAGCGATCGTATTGAGGGCCCGGATGGACTGGTTGGTAAATAGTAGTAGACCTTACTAGCAGTCCATGTAGAAAACTAGTTGCAATCTAATAGCTTGATATTTTATTGCGAAGTGGGTTCATTAAAAATATATAAAAACAATTGGGTTAGGTTCAATGAAACCATAATCATAGTTACTTTTGTGAGACATTAAATAACATTTTGGATGTCTCTGGTTTGTTTAACACATAAAATAAATCTTATTAATATTTTGGATTCAATGAAACTACATGGACATCTCAACGAACATGATATTTATCAAAATAAACAAGGGAACTATGACAGAGTAGGGTGATGGCTTGTACCCCTGTATTTTGATCAAGAGGTCTGTTTACGGATCCAATCAGAGCAAATTTCAACAGCAAATTTGTCTAATATTCTTATTGATAATTTTTTTTAGAAAGTCACATCAAATAGTTTCAATGATTCGTTGTGTTTTCAAATTTTCCTATGACATTTTAATTTTTTATAGAATTACGGATCTTTGCTATAATATTAATAATCATCAAACCTTTATTTGGTATTTAAAGAATGTTATATTTAGATGCGGATACAACCTGTCCGTACCGAGTCGAAGTGGCTGCGTTATTTGATAGCTAGTTATCTGAATTGATTACACATATGTAGATGACAATTTCCACACGTCCATCACAGAATTTGCCTTAAAATATGAGTGAAGAATGACCCTAAGTATGAAACGATTCCTGGATATCTCAGTGGTTAGGGCATTGGCGTACTAAGCCAAAGGTCACGGGTTTGACTCTCGTGTCCAGGTGTTCTTTTTAATTTAAAGAATGTGATATTTAGATGTGGCTAAAACCGTAACTATCAAATATAATAGCTTTGTTAGTTAATCTATAATTTTCTCTGTGTTTGATAGATCGTTTTGGTTAGTTTTATAGCTTTAATAAATGACAAACATAATTCTTTATAACACGTTGTAATGGTATCGATTTTCCTGTCTTTATTAATATTTGAGATCGTATGTTAGAGTGAATATTATAATATTTCTTCTTCTCAGTTAATTTAAATTAAACTCATCTTTTCTAAACTACAGCCATGTTTCTTTTTTTATTTCGTTTAGCTGCACGTGTCAGAAGCATTGTGTATTTCCAGGTTGTATTACGCAGTAATTAATAACAGGTGCAGAGTAACGCCGCGTCTGTTTTAGTTTTTGCGCTCGTAGAAAATAACCCCATTGGTCGATGGAAAGAAATCAAGTAGTGATCTGGGTTAGAGAGTATGAAACTACGGGGTTCACAGTCCTCAGATCAGCAAGACGCTAGTCTTGTAGAGCACTCCCCCGCTTGATGTGTTTTGGTGTAGACGTGTTTAGTATGATCATATCAAAATATATGAATATATGGGCAAACTGTCTATTTAATGTATATTATGTACAATATTTACACGTTTGACAAAACTGGCTCAACTGTAAATTTAAATGAATGTGAAAATAAAACTAACTACACTCTGAAGTATATGGAAGTTTTTACTATCTATAATTATAGCACTCACTCGTATAGTTATAGAAGAAGGTGGAATGTTACAAATGGCTACCAACGTGTGATGTTACAACGTGCCTAATGTTGATTAATTATCCACTTTAACTTAACAGGAAGTAAATTTGGTATATTTTATTTAAAAAAAAAATATGAATGAGTTACTGTCTAGAAGAGAAAGTTGTACGAGTGCTAGGGACATATTTAAGTGTTTTTTTAATCTTTGCTCTTCAAGCATAGCACGCGGTTGATAATGTGTCATTTGTCTTACAAACTTAGTAGATATTTTTTGTTAGTAATAATTGCCCATGCGATTGAAATACTAAAATGGAAAGGACAAGAAATCAGCCTTCCCTCTTATGTCCTCAAATTTTGACATAATATCCAAACATATTTCAGAAACGAGATTAGTAGCCACGGGAACTATAAATAGATTTATGGTGCAAGTCAAAGATTTCAGTTTGGTAAATGGGTGCTATCGTAAGTTCTGCAGAGAAATTCTAAGAAAATAATACTATAGAGAAGATTGACATGATAAGTATCATTTATGGATTATATTAAATATGTGCTTTAATAATACGGTACAGTGTTACATGTTCACAAGTGGGGAACGTTTTTTCAACATTTAGAACAAAACATAAGTAGGTCCGTGTGTGTGTGTGTGTGTGTAGCATTGTTACTACACGCAGGACTACAACACATTTAAAACGAAATTACACCATATTTTAAAGGGTAGCATTAAAACAGCCATGAAAGTGTTTGGAATTATGAATAGTAGGAAGTACAAGATATATTTAAACATATTGCTACCCCACAATTAAATTCAAGGTTAATATGCAGAGTAATATGGCGCTATTTCTTGTCAGTATTTAGTTAAGTAGCCTGTGACTAAAAAAATAAGAAGGATAGCATCAATAGGACAAAAATATGCAAAATTTGGTCACTTGCGTATTTGTTTTGTATTACAACTAAAATAGGTGTACAGATACGTGAAAACACAAAATCAAAATTCTCGGTAAGATATTCGTGTTCATCTTAAAAGCACAATTTAATACGTAATAAACGTGCTGCTACAAAAAAAATGAAACCAATATTTTTGCATTAATTTCTATTAGTTTTGTAAAAGGTTATCCCGATAATGTCAAACATACCACACCAGATTATCATCTAGTATTTCTTTAGTGTGTATTATTGCAGCATTCTTCACAGTGACAGAAACTCAAATAATAATTATAAAACAATATCAATCAATGAATTATGCCAACCGGGGCATGTAGTATTGAATATAACCATCGTAGTTCAGACTTGTAAAGTAATTGGCTATCACAGAAAGCACTCTAAATAATTATTCAATTGCCAAACCAAGTCTGTTTTAGTAACCACATTGTGTGTTTAATTTTTCCCACACGTACCTAATTTGAATGTCACATATCAATCTCTCCATCATCCAATGAGTGTCTGAGGCAGGAAACAAACACTTTTCTACCTATAGTATAGATGCTATCTGACCAAGAAACAAGAATCACATTTATTTTAAATTATATTTAATCAGTGGTCATTAAAATAAGTATTTAAATAAAAAATATAATACAATTAACGTATAAATTTTATTATTAGTATTATTATTATTATTGCTAACCTATTAATAGTATTAATAAATTATCTTAACCAAATGTTGATTAAAATAGTAATCCTCTACCCACATATAAGCTCTCTCGTGCATATTTTGGCACGATCCGATTAAAGTGTCATTATAGATGTAATTTATGTTTGGAATGCCATGAAGCAAACCTCGTTTGAGATAGAACTACACCTAGGCCGGCTCACGGCCAGTTAATTGTTTAAGCTGCTCCGCGTACAATTATCGGGAAAGAATACTTCGGTAGGGCAAAAGGAATAATAATATATATCATGACCTGGAGTGTCTACATATATTTTCTTTCTATAAGCAGGTCTGGTATTGGTCTTGTTTCATTAGAATATAAGAATTACATCCAAAGTAATACATTTCTTTGGGAATCAATATGAATTGTATGGCTTCAAATGTATATGGTAGAAAAATTACGATCTCAAAATAAATAAGCACTGAAGAATTATAAATTGGACACAAATTCCCGCATGTAGGCCTATTCTAAGTATGTCTGTCACAATTATGTCCTGAATTTCATATTCTCTAGAATGTATTTACTCATCACGAACTAACCCACGAGTACTTCAGTTCAGATAACTTTTACGCAGTGATGCAGTCTCTCAGTGGTTTGTCAATGTACTTTATTACTGAGCAAGTATTGAGGTGCAATGCCCAAGCAAATGGTGGTTTGAAACTTGTACATACGTAGATGGCCGGTCGTAAACAGCTTTTGTGAGTGATTTTTGGATATAACTATTTACCAACCAAACAATGCTTGTGCCTGCATCATTGTCCGGGTGATCTTGCATGTTAGATTTGTATTTCACTTGGTTGTAGTAGGAACTATAATATCGGATATGTTAACATGTTATTTCTTACTGCCATATTCACAATTTTCTTTTCATACTAATGCGTGCGTAACGTTTTAAAAACTGCCTTTATCACTTACCCTTAGGTTATTGTCCATAAGGTTTCAACCAGTCAATGAATATCCCGGTATATTATTAAGAAACAGCTTAGGTTCCATGGGAACTTGGTTAACCTTTGAATTTCGATTATAACTGGCATCAGTGTTAGAAGTATTAATTGAAAAACATGTACCTATATGTTTAGTTGTAACTTTGCCTATCACAATTAAATAAAATATTGAAAGGAGGATAGAAGCGCAAGGCCTACACACCAGAAAACTGTAGGCTTTCAAGTTCACAATTAAAACATAATAAAACACACACATTATGTAAATTTCGTGATTACATCAGTCCCATTCTTCAACAGAAGAGATTAAAATACCGAATGGCTTATGGAAGCCTGGTTGTAGCTAGGTAATCGTCAGTCACTTAAATACTGTTACCTGTTTCTTGATTTTAAAAGGTTTTTTTCTTGGATTACGCATTCGCCTGTTCAAACTTGTGTATTTACTCTTGGTATATGGATAGATACAACATGGATACAGCATTCTAACCATCTACCAATAGTAGAGACACAAGTTTGAACAAGCTGCGGCAGAATCCAAGCCTAAACCTTTTTTTGAATCAATAAACATGCCACAACATAATCTAAGTGACTGTGATCACCTTTAGCCATGCTGCTAAAGTCCAGTACAATGTAAAGAAAATAGCTAGGACGTAGCGTCATTTGGAAGAATTTTATGATTTCATTGCTTACGTCAACCACGAAACTACGTCACCCAGTATACAACAGTTATTAGTGTGCCGTGCGGTCCATATCTTTCGCACGGTCCTTTAATTTGTATTTATAACTATTAATTTATTTGTGTTTACCTGGTAGGGATATTTTTGTGTGTATAATTAGTTATTTTATTATGTTTACCACTCAATATCTGTTTTAATATGCTTCTATAAAATATGATTTTCTAATAAAGATTTATACATTTTATTTACTACAATTTTTAATAGTATTAGTTATAATGCTAAATATATGTTGTATGGTTCTTCTCAGGCTATTTATTATTTTTTATATTATTCTTTATTTTATATGATATAATATTTAGGATATAGGTTACAAGTTACAAGTCATTGTTGAACACTCACACTATTAGACTTTTTGCTAATTTATTTGCGTACGTTCTTAAATTTTAATGGCATGTGTTTTTAAACAGACATAAAAAATGCCAAGGTGTGCTGTTGCACTCTGTGTAGATAATCAACTAAACTGCAAGGGTAATAATATTTATTTCTACTCCTTTCAGAAGACTTTACAAATTTGTCGTACATGGGAGCTCAAATGTAAAAGGAAATGTGCAATTAATACAAACTCTGCTCGAATATGTTCCATTCATTTTGCCGATAGTGTATTTGATATTTATGGTGTTAAATGGAAAGTTAACTAAAATTTCAAGAACTTCAAAACACAATGAATGTTGCCAGTGTTAATACAACAGTTCCAACATGTAAGTAATTGTTAACATATTTTAAGAGGTTAAATGTAATTTATTTAGTTTTATCATTTATTGGTGTGGTTTTTGAACAAGTATTAATATATTTAATGTTCCCAAACTTGATATTAAGATTTCTAACAATAATTATTTCAAAAAAAAACTTAATTAGTCTCCCATACAGCTTTGTGAATGTTAAGCCGTGTTCTCACGTGTCATTTTAAGTGACTCACTGAAAATTAATACAAAATAAACGTCAGAACACTCATTTCATTAGACTGAAATATTATTCCACGCTTTTATTAAAAGTGAAAAGGAATTATACTCTTCTTAATTACTAATCATTTTTAATGAAAAATGAAAACAAAATGAACCGTGTGAACACGTACAAGAATTAATGGATTCAATTTTATTTAAATGTAAATATTTATTTAGATATTTACATACATTGTGTTTTACAAGATTTTTCAAAAATTGTTTTTAAGTGGTGAGATAAACAAACAGACCCATTTTTGGATTGTTACAAACAATTTGAATGTTTGTGGAATATAAGTAGGGATTTATATAAATAAAACAACACGTGGCGCCATTTTAATCAATAAAACGATAGGAGATAATTCTCAAAATGGTCATTATGATAAATAACACGCGTGAACAAATTTATTTAATTTTTATTTTCATTAAAAATGAATCACTGAAAATTACACGTGAGGACTGGATAGTGTAATGAGTGACGTCACACGCTCAGCCAATCAGATGCCTTTCTCTAACTGGCTCTACCTTCTATTCTCTTTACATTGGTCCAGTCTGTGTTTTATTCTCTTATGCTGCATTTTACCTATGTTTACATATCACAATTAAGCTTTATATATATTTGAGAAGTTTCATATTAGTGACTCGTTAGTCCCTTAATAATTATCTTTCATAAATACATTATGATGGAGAGGCAATTCCTCCCTTATTTACTATATTTACAATACATTCTTAGATTGAATAATATCTTATTGTTATTATAAATTGTGAACATAAAATTAACAACTTTGATGAAAGACGTGCAGTTGTACCAACACGGAATTAAACTATTTTTATTCTTCAACTAAAACTTTTGAACTTCATTAAACATTGTATAACTCAAAATATTACTGAAAATTATAAAATATATAGTTTTGTGGTCTTACCTGAGCACAAAACAATAGCCTCCAAAATGAAAACATTATTTTATTTTTAGGTAATGGATTACAAGCGTCCGTTGGCTGGTCTACAAGTATAGTCCATTGGTGACAAATAGAACTAATTGAAACTTGATTCCAACTTAAGCAACCAGAATGAGCCTCTAACACATGGTGATTAACATTTATCCTAGGTTTTTAATTTCTTAGACATCCATTCGAACATTGAATTTCGATCTGTCAGAAGACAGCAGTTTCGTGTCCTTTTAGATTTTCATATATTTTGCTGCTTTCTTTTTGGATTTTAAATTTTAAGTCCTTAGTATTTTTCTTAACATGGATTTTGTGAAGTAATTTTCTTTTTGGGAACTGTAATGTTTATTCCTTGAATTCAAACATTTTTTTCCAAAATACGGTAGACGGAAGTGACCCAGATAATCATAACTTGAATTCTAGTTTTCCAATTTTATCATCTTTAGTGATGAACTTTTAATTATCGTCCACAGAATTAGAAATCCAGAATATCGACAATAAGGATTGTTCTTTGTATCTGGAAACGCCCTTAAAAGATAACCTAAATGTATGAGGATATTACAGGAGTGAATGTGGAAGTTTATTCAACACAATTTTTCCGAAATTATAAGAACTAGCTATCACTAGAATTTTTCCATCTATTTTCAAGGAACCATTTTACACTTTTGTGAGTAACCTCAAAATTAATCTAAATTACATCTACCAGAATTTCCAACCATCGGTGAGCCAAAATATGTTAAACGCAAACTAGCGCATTAAAATCTTCAGTTAATAAACCTATGTTTCAAAATAATTAATGAAAAGTTTACATTTTCAGCCTACCACCTTTGGAACGGTTGGTTTGCATTAACATTTTGGTATAGTCAATATGATGATTAAGTAAAGAGTGAGAGGGTATTTTCATTGCTTAAGGTGTGATTTTTTTTGTGTGGGACTAAGCAACCACGTAAATTAATTTCTAACCTCACGTTCAGTTTTCACACACTAATACAATAGATATTTGTTATTTGTGTTATCGATATAACATAGAATAGGTCACGTACTGTACATAGCTAGTATAAAAACATGACCTCAAAAAAATATATAGACAATCAACCAGGAATAATGCATCCGCTGACACTTTGGCCAAGTAGCACAATGTGTTCGGATATTTTTTTGCGTGATAAAAGCACATCATTTAAAATAAAGAGAAGAAAAGGCATTGAATTACTCTTTTTGTGACATCAAACGAATATATACAATTATTTGTTTGAGATTTACACACTGCTATTTTTATTCTTTATGATTGTAAAATGCAATGACTATTCATACAGGATCAACTAGTTCTGTTACATTTATATAATATGCAATTCAAAGCACATTTAACTGTGAAATTTTTTGAATTAATTACTATCCGTCTTTTATTAAATTTATAATGTGGGTTTATTGTCCGATTAAATCCTCTTTAAAACAAATAGGAACATTATTTTTAATAGGTGTAATTTGTCTATGACTTACCAGATTCTAAATATTGATAGAATTTTATTATCTCACCTTCCTCAACATTTTATGTATAAAATGAGTAATCCAGTTTCAAAACTCGCTATGCCCGACAAATATTAAAATTGAGCTGACACAAATTCCGCTCTGTCCCTACTGATCGGACTGATGAAAATCACAAACTACAGCAGATCTCATCTTGTCCATCAGCCATAATGTTGCAAGAGCCGTTATGCCCACGCAACAAAACTGCTGCACAATTCATCATATCCCACAAAGATGCTATTGTAAAGAATGAAACTGTTGTAAAACTCGTTATTTCCTCTATTCACAAAATTATTATCACAATATGGCCCATCCTCAGTTAAGGGGAGAGCGGCGATATTTCCCGTATTGGGACATTATTTCACCCCCCAAACAGGATTTTTGGTCATATTGATTCTGAATTAAAGAAACATTCTACCCTTCTAACCAACAAAGATTACATACACATTATTGAATCCCATGCAACTGCCATCAGACTAGGAAAAGAACGACCTGTGTTAGCGGTGTCTCAGGTTATATAAGAACCTGTCGCATGACATTTTAAGCTCAAATCTTGTAAAAGTATAATTCTACAAAAACAAACACAAGGAGCTTTGTAGTTCAAGGTGAGATGAACTACAACTTGGACACGAGGGCTGGAAGAAGCATACTGAAATGTGGCAAAACTTAAGTTTCATGACACCTACAGGCACAGATCTGAAGACTGCACGACTTGAATATCCTGTTAACAAAGCAGTTTGAGGAAAGTTGGACGGAAAAGGAAGAATTGGTTTTCTTCAAGCACATATTTTCATCAACAGAAAGTTACGTATGAGCCAACGGAATATGACTTTGATATTGGAGATATTTTGGAGGGATTAATTGTATAAATAAGAATATGGATTTAAAAATACCTTCTTTTTATGAAAATTTTTCAACAATATATGAAGCTAGGAACGAATTATCTAACGTAATAAAACTCAGGTGTTGGGTAACATTTTGAGGAGGAGGGATTGGTTGTGTAAATAATCTTAGCAAATAAATAGAAGGACAAAAATGTGAGATTTTAATTCTTCAAAAATGAATTCTTTTGACTTGCATGTAGTTTTTAAACTGCCGGTTTAGAAGTCTTATTTTTATGATAGCTACAAAACTCGTTATGTCATTCATAATTCTGCAAAATTCATGTCAAATTCTATCATTTTAATTTTTATATCTCTTGGTCACCGTATACAATCTTAAACACAAAAAGTGGCAGGTTTTTTGTGTGCCGTTTTTGAAATTTTGGTTTATTGGTAACTGGACTACTCAAATGCAGACATAAGTTTTGTAATAATCGGCTACAAATTTGATGACATTGGTAACCAGTAGTAGGCCTACAAACAAATAAAATTGTGACTTTACTTTTAGAAAACCATTAGGTAATGGCGAATCAGTTTTTTCAAAGAAACCGTGTTGAAGAGATATTAGTTCCCATAAAAGTTATACGCATACACACTGCACATTACTATAATTATTATTTCTATATAATGTGTTTATATAATGTGTCCAGTGCACAGGTATCCTGATTCTAATTCCATTAATTTGGATTGTCGTGTAAAACTGGTATTTATTTTCTGGCGTCAGGTGATGGAAACCTGTTGTTTTCAAAGTGCACGTGATTTTATTATATTACAATTTCATTCAGATGCTATAGCAATTCATCCGTTAAATATCGGAATATTTCTAAGTTTTATCCTTCTATAAAATAAATAAATTATTAAACTTATACTTACTTATTCCATGACATAAGGCACTCGGAATTTCACTGCCATGCTTATAAATGTACGCCACCTATCCCTATCTTGAGCTAGTTCTACCCAGTTCATCTCATTACACCCTATCTCTTTCAGGTAAATTCTAATGTTATCCTCCAATCAGCGTCATAGGTCTTCCCAATGGTCTCTTCCCATTGGTTTTGCCAGTCAATACTCTGAATATGGTTCTAGATTCTTCTATTATCACTGTATGTCCTGCCCACAGTAATCTACGAGACTTGATTATTCTAATTGATAAGTACACGGTATTTAACTCACCATTATGTAGCCTCTTCTGCTCTCCAGTAGCCCCATCCCTTTTTTGGACCAAATATCTTCCTAGGCACCTTAATTTCGAACACCCTAGATTTGTTTTTGTCGAATAAGTTGAGAGACCACGTTTCACACACATGGAATGCGACCGATAAAATTATTGTTTTGCATATTCTGAGTTTTATAATCCTGGACAGCAGGTCCAGCAATAGCAATAGCATGCATGCATTTCCTGACTGCGACTTATCCTTTTCCTAATTCCCAATCTAATACCGTTATTGCTAGCTAAAATTATTCCTGAATATTTAAACTCATTAACCCTGTCAAATGATATGTTGTTCACAGTAATTTATAAATTATCGTCCCCAATCTGTGTAATCATATGCCTAGTATTCCAATGCACACTTCTAAACCTATTTCCCTTATGTACTCTAATATGATTTCCGCATTACCTTAAACAGCTTCCTTACTATTGCCCAACAAAGCTTAATCATCCGCGAATCCTAATAGCTGCTATGTATCGTTTAGTGTCAACCCTTCTCTACTAACTTTCATTGCCCTAATAGCATACTTATATAAAAAACTATTTTGATCTAATTACTTCGATTCATGATTGTATCCGAACATACAGTGCTCATACCACTTCTTTGGTGAGGACTGTCAGCTCACAGCTGACATCTGACAGCTCTGAAAAGTAACCAGAACAAATTAAGTATCCCTACGCCGGACCATATGATCTGCAAAACCATGTGTTGAGCAGCTGTCACTTCTGACAGTCAAATTTTAAGTTTATACAAGAACCCTATATGACTGTTTTATTTATTTTCTATATATTGTTGACCTTTATATGTTGATGGCCTAGTATTATTAATTTTTTCAAGAATATAATATTTTTTT
>CABFOW010000034.1:313539-333591 GCA_902141385.1 Timema californicum | reverse complement strand
GATCGAGTCTCACGTATTTATTATGAAGATAATATTAATTTTAATTCCTAAGTTAAAATGGCCACTTTAAGGTTTATTCCATGGTAAATAAATGAATAGGGTGATTACAGTAAGTTCACCCGCAGTATCATTGAAAGGGAACGGGAACACCTCAATAATAAACTACAATAAAATAATCGTTCTCGAATGCACACTGGTGAGATTTCACCCTCAGCTTCCCCATCACCAGTACTCGAGTCTAATGCTCTAGGTCATGTGACCACCAATGATAATTTTGTAGACTTTATATTTTATTTTACAATATTTACGGTTGCAATCAACTTATTTCCGTAAAGTACGCATTAAAGATATAGAAATGGAAATTAATTTTTCCCATGGCTCTATTAAAGGTAAGCCTATACCATTTTTATACTTTTACCGGTACATCATTATTTAAGTCACTTGTTTTAATTTGTGTTAACATGTTAAAATACAACTAAGTTATTATACCTTTTATCGTTTTTAATTGATATTTCAAAATCCACGTTGTCATCCTTTTATCTTGTCTAAATAACAATTTAATATTTTTACGTAAAGTTCAAATGAACACACTTAATTGCTTATAAGAATATAGAATGACTTAATTATTTATTTATTTTAACATTTTGTATTATTAATTTACATAACTTATCATATTTATGTTTACAGTCGTTCTTTTTTTTTCTGGGGACAGGTATATGGGTGCGAATTCATTTTGTAATACTTTGGTTGTTTTATGCATGGGTTTTTCTACAATTCACAAAATGTTTGGTTGGAACATAGTCTTTTGTTTTATACCTTAACTCAACTTCTTTATTTTCGCTTCTGCATGCATGAAACCCCCTTTCTCGTTTAATTAGTTTGAGAACGCTGTGTACTACATTTAATCGTAACATCGAAGTTACATGGTACGTACGCCTCTTTAGAGAACTCAGAAATCCATCGGTTCTTCAACAGATTAGCCAGGAAGGATCTCATTATTAAAAAGCCTATTTTCATAACGTAAAACAAATTAACTATTTGGCGTGTAAGTCGAACGAGTAGTGAGTAATACATGGTGGAAAAATAACACAACAAAAAACACTGTATCTATCAACGATCTTCCAAAACAATTACTTTATTCATTTGAACACAGCATTTCAGGTATAGTGAGCGTATTTAAAATTCAGATTATTTGAAAATGCGTGATAAACAATATTGATCCTCCAAAGTTTGTCAGGGTGTGTATCTCCTTTGGGACGAGGAGTTCCAATACAAGTTTTCAACAGAGCGATCTGCAAAGCCGTCACGACTCCTCATATCACCCATGGAGGTCTCTGACGGGTATCTGGGTCCAAACCATCACATAAAAGGTTTAAAAGGAGTAAAGTTGTTTCTAAATACCTTTCTCTCTAAAAAATAAAACCTACTTCAAACATGATAAAAACTAGTCCGTTACAATTTATACAAAACTTAGCAAAACAAACTTTTAAAGACAGATGACATCGATGACCATCATACTCTAAATAAATAATATATATTTTTTATATAAAGAATAATGTTGGAAATACAGTGAATGTAGATGGTATCAAATAGAGTGGCTAAGATGGTATCAAATACAGAAGTGCTACGAAAAACAAAAGTAGAAAGGAACGTTTGGAAAGGTGTACAGCAAAGAAGAGTTAACATTTTAGGACATATACTAAGAGATGATAGTTTTACAAATATAATAAGGGAAGAGATGTGGAAGGGAGAAATTCAAGAGGAAGACTAAGAATGGGGTACATGAATTAGGTATCAAACGATGTTGACAGAAGAAGGTACAAAGATGTAAAAAACAAACAAAAAAACAACAGGATAAGCAAAAGTGGAAATCCGCAGCAAACCAATTGCAAGAATGATGACTTAATGATGATGATAGGCAAAAAAAGAGATTACCCATTTCATTTGTGTATCTACGGTAGGCCTATTTTCGGTTTTAGTGTGTCTTTTATACGTAATCTTCACAGTAAAACAGCCTATGGCTTAAAGAAAATTTATTGGTTACTAATTTATTCATTTAAAAATAATTAACCCACGTGGGTAGACACGCATCCAAAGGCATCAATCACGTTTAGTCTAGTTATCCATTTATGAGATGGCTGGAGTTCGAATCCTAGCTGGATGCACTGAACATGATTTTATACACTCCATCCATGCAAATGCGGATTTATTTCCACTAAATACTACCTTCATCATGCTTACCTCACTAATGTAATTAAATGCGGATATTCCGTACTGATGGTAAGTCGCGTAGCACAAAAAATAATCAGATATTATAAGTTTTTAGAGCTATTTTAAATAAAAAATCTAACAAGATTAATAGCCTGCATATAAATTTAAAGGTAAATTGATTTACATGAAAGGATTGAGGAAGAGAACAATTTAAACAGAATTTCAACATATTATTTTGGAAGCTTGGAGTTCTTTCATTCAATTTATAATTTGGCGTGATATTCTCTGACGCGGCTTTCTCGACTTCATCGAATTACACATTCACTCGTTCCTTTTACTGAGTTTAATTCCGCTGTCAGCCGGCTTCGGTTGCGGCATGTTCTAAGGCGCCACTCCTATTTTAGGCTAAACAGCCGATGAAAGTGAGATCGGGGTTCGAATCCCGGTTGGGGGCTCTGAGGTATTTTTCCAAAATAGTTTTCCACTCTCCTTACACGTAAATACGCGTAAACTTCTTCTAAATTCAACCTTCCACATCCCTAAATCATTACAGTAAATAGTACATGTGTATAGCCTGAAAAGGTAGTAGATGCGGTGTTAAAATAACCTAACTTGAAACTTGTTTCTGTAAAATACCAGTTCTCATTTTTTAGGCCTGATTGACTAGATTTATTTAAACAACTATTTTTAACAACACACATAATATCAAACTAACTTAACCTTAGAAAATACTCTAAGCCCAGTGAAGTACTCGGTACAGTCCCATTTTCATAGGGAAGGGATAAGAGTTACTAGATATACTTTCACCTATTCACACGTCCGGCCATATGAGTTGCAGCTGTTACTTTTAATATGTATTATCAATACCTATAAAATAACAATAATCAAACAGTTAAATGTTATTAATTTTGGACAAAAAAGACTGTTATATTTTCTGGAAAGACCTTCATATAAAATTTCGACTTCATAAAGGATGGTATGGACATTGTAAGTTTTTAAAGTCATATATGTACTGATATCAAAGGTCTTCAACTAAATATTACTAAAGGGGATAACCCGATTTCATAATAAAGCCATTTGGTTAGCCCGGGTCAGCTTAGTAGTTTAGAATTTTGGTAGAAAGAAACCTTTAGAAATTACAACCATGTTTTTGCAGTCAATATCGATAACATTTCACTATATTTTTATTGATTTTTATCAACATTGAAACTCTTTATCAAAAATGACAGCTGCAGATCACATGTCCTAGTGTACGAATACGTCGAAGTAGATCTAGTAACTTTTCTAGACCCACCTCGGTGGCGTAGTTGGCTAATGCGCTAGTTTCGTGTTGAGCTTGACTACCGAGGATGAGGAGATTGAGATTTGAATCTCAGTCGGGGGGAGCTGGGGGGTTTCCTCAGTGGTTTTCCACTCTCCCTCCACGCAAATGTGGGTTCAATTTCTCTAAATTCAACTTTCCCAATTCTTAATCCATTAGCGCACTTAGTACTTAGGCGTATAACCCAAACGAATAGTAATACGTGGTGCTAAATAAAAAACACTTTTCTAGATGGATATGGATCCCCCTTGAAATTTTATGAATCCCCGGTATACAAACTTTTATTGACTAAAGATATATTAGATTTTTCTGGTGGCCTCAGCTCCCTTGAAAAATTAGCTTTCCACGCCAGACGCACTACCGGTTTAGCTAAGGAGCCAGCCTAAGATCACCTACCGTGGGGCTTATCACAAGGTATAACTTAACTACCACATGTAAATAATAATTTGAACGCAAGAGGTAAAATCACCCTCTCGGGAGTTAAATTAAATACCATCAACGGATCACTAAAGCAGGCACAAGAAACACTCAGCGCTCGTGTCTTACCAACCTTCCCTCCTACACACCAACTAAACTCCCCTGTTTTTGTTCAGCAATATTTTGGCTTGTCCTTTACCTGCATTGGTGGGCAAACGAATAAAAGTTTCCGTCTCGTTTAGTTTGATTAGTCAGTTTTGAGGATATTGAGAATAGAAAACTAGTCGGTTTTTTTATCTACCCCTCTTTCCAAACAAATGTGGGTACGTTTTGTCTAAATTTTACCTTTATAATTCCTTCCCATCAGTGTAAATATACGTATTGACCAGAAATTGATGACCATGGTTCGTTCATCAGTAGTTCTATAAAATTATGTATCATATGTGTATAATATTGGTAACCACCTCTGTGGTATAGTGGTCAAGTTCCTGTCTACAGATACAAAAATACTGGGTTTGATAACCGGCAATTTTAAAATTTATTCGTGAATCTGGGAATTTGTAAAGGGTTCAAACTCATCCTCGTGTGGACAAATGAGGAACTACTTGAATGAACAAGTAGAAATTTCTGTCTAGGAGACTGATAGTTATAGATGGAAGGCTCACTATGCTGACCACATGATACCTTCTATCAACAAATGTTGGTACTATTATCGCTAACGGTGGCGACCGCTTGGTCGCTATAGCTCGCTTGCGGGCTCACGCCATGGAGTTTTTTTTAGTATGATATTAGTAAATTTATGATATTGATTACACTAGTTTGTGTGTTGATTTAACTCTGTGTTTAGTACTCCATTAATAAAAAATATAGGTTTTCAATTTCTTATTTTGCATTGTTCCAAATTAATATGAATAGTTTTTCCACCTAGAGTCAGTTTACGCGAAAAGTAGTAAATTAAAACCGATTTGTGGTGCTACCTGTGTAATACTTAATGTCACAAATAACATTATCTTATAATCCATTTACGTTTGTCTAGAGTAAATAAAACTTAAGAATGCTATAATTAACTAATTTTTCGATTTCAACATCACTTTTGATTCATCTAACTTTTATATAAAATTTTGTTTGTTTCTATAACCCTATTAGGTATTTCAGCTAAATGGGAAAAAAAATATTATACATTCAATATTGTTTATGGTATTTTGATATTATGATAATAGTATCACAACTATAATAACAATGCACCAAAATACATGGTAACTTCATTGCGTCTCACATGCAATATGGAGTGAACAAGTGAACAAATATGGTGTAGTAAAACTGAACGGAAGGATGATTTCATTTCTCAAACACAAACTTGCAGATTTAACTTTACAATGCATCGTTCTTGATTGTATTTGTTTCTTGAAGACCCGGAAAAGATTTCTCCAGAGACATATTTGATAAGAATACGTACGACAACACCCACCCATGTTTTCCTTAAATATATATTTAGTTAAAGTAAATATTTTTTTGTGAATTTTACCTTCAAAAACAAATGTAATTCCAAAAATATCACTCGCGTTATTTGTTGAATAAATGACATAAAATGGCTCACATTTTAATTTTGTTATTCTGTTGAACACTTTGTTGAGGTTTTTTTTTTTCAGGATGCGCTACAGTAAAGAAACAATTTTATTTTTCCGTACAACTTTTCAGGTGCCTTACATACCTCCTCAATTCCCCCCCTTTTTTTTATGAGTCTCCCTCATGGTGGCTGGAAGTTGTAATAATACTATTATTGTACATAAAATGGAACGAAACGTTCTTCCTACACAAGCAGCAGGAAAACTTTAGTGAGCCATAAAATCTGTCGAATTTCAGCGGTTGTATTCGATTTCCACCCTCTCCGCGCTCTCTTTTACCCCTATGATTTTCGTTGATGCAGCTGATATTGACATGGGGAAGGTGCGTCTCGAATGTTTATCTGCTGAGGGAATCTACTGCAGCCTTATTCACTCGTGCATATGTTGGCCGGGATTGAAATCATCTGTGCGATCAGAGAAGAAAAAATAGATTCAGAACTAAAGGACAATAATTATCATTTATGTTTGGGGTTGTGTCTCTTTCTTATCTATCATGTTAAGTATTTTCTTCTAGTGTATTTATTATACTTAGAACACCAAAACATATTAAATATGCTATTATATATAGACTGTGGGGAAAATTATATATTTCTTTCAGTTACTATTGAACTTTATATACTCTAGGTAATTTCATAAAACGACCAAAAACTATCTTTTCTGGAAGGGATGTTATAATTTCCAATCTTTCAGGAAAGGCTATTTAGAAAATATATACATAATTTTTCAGGCCAAAATTGATAATATTTTATTAGTATTATTTTACGGGTATTAATAATATCTGTCAAATGTGATCGTTTTATATCAAATGACTTTTCGTATGATTACGTGAAAGTAGATCTCATAGCTTTCCTAGATTTCAGGTAATGAGGAAGGTAATTTTCCAAGGAAAATTGCACTATTTAATGTGATTTGTCACTATATTTTTCTCAGATCCTTGCAGTTTTGTTTTTTCCTAATACCCTTCTTATCTCTACAATTTATATCAAGCCGTTAATATTTACTATTTTAAATACTATTCATTCCTTTAACTCTCGACGGGGAACAAAGAGCCTCAACAAAGCTTCGCTACTACGACTATTCCTTATGGCAGTCTCTGTGATAAGTTAATTTAAGGTGAAGCGGGGTATCATACCACCCAACTCATGGATTTCTATGAGCGAGCGAGAAAGAGCCTTAAAATTTCGGCTCGAAAGGTACTTTCACATATCTTCCAGGGATATTTTACATGCCACATTCGACATGGAACCGATTGCTTTCTACCCTCCGAAAAAAGCTGTGCTGTAAACATTTGTTGCTCAGTGAGATATTTGGTCCAAAGAGGTATGAAGATACTGGGGATGGGAGGAGGTTACATAAGGATGTTATACATACCTTGTAACTATCTCTAGACTTGGTTAGGATAATCAACTCTCGCAGATTACGGTGGGCAAGACATGCAGAGCGAATGTAAGAATATAGAACCGTGATTAGGTTCTCGACTGGAAAACAGAGTGGGAAAACCTAGATGCAGATAGAAGGATAATATTACGATTGACCTTAAATATATGGGATGTAACGAGGAGGACTGGATAGAACCATCTCAAGATAGGGATAGTTGTAATGAGGTGGACATAGTAGAATCAGCTCTCGTACTTTTGTAAGTTTGGCAATGAACTTTCGAGTTCCTAATACCATAGGTTAAGTAATTAAGTAAAAATCCCTCTACCTCAGCTGGGTTTGAACCTAGAGACATCGGGTCCTTAGGCAAACACTTAACCCTAAGACCCCCTAGGCCAACTTGTGATAAATATAACAAATAAACATACTAGTTTAATCCAAACTAGCATTTTAACCCTTTTTCTTTTCAATATTTTGTAGCTGGTGTAAGACAAGGAACTAAACTGAGGAGATACATTTTTAATGTAAGTCGCTAGTATTTTCCGGGGGAGATAATGAGAAACCTCATTGTAGGTAAGGGAAACAATTCCCCTAGCCCACTTGGTTAGAATTTAGCTCTGGATTTTTTAGTATAAGACCTCTTTCACACGATACGACCTTTCGCCTTACGCCGCGAAACACATGACTGTTCGTCGTGAACACCACGGAATCTTTTGTACGACTTAAAAAATCAGTGTTTCAAGAAGGACGATCAAGAAAGTTGCTATGCTTGTAATTGTTGTACTTACTAAGTAAAAAGCGACGGAACAATGTAAATTGGGTTCATCTACTGAACATAAAGAGACGCTGGTACTTTTGTAGTGTTAAGCAAGTTTACTTTTAACTATTTTAGGAACAGCTGTTAATAAACTGTTGATTTCCCAACACACAAATAGCGCGATATAAAACCAACTGGAGAGTAACGACGACTCGGTTCTAAGAACAAACAGCAACTGGAGTTGATTGGTTACACCAAGTATGCGCGGAACTGTGTCTGAGACATGCCGCGCCGTCTGGCTCTATTTACGACAGTAGAGAACAGCACGCCGTGCACGGCGCGGTGAAGTGCGCATTAAAAGGCCGCATTGATGTATATGACGGCCATCCGCGTCGAAGGTCGTCGTCGATTCTTGTGAGAGGCTCCAATAAGTGAGTTTTAATCAACAATCACGGCGCCGTAACAGACATGGTGCACGACGAAAAGTCGTATCGTGTGAAAGAGGCCTTATTGAGGAGTGCGTTTGCAGCCTTTACAGTTATATCTGACTCTAAAGATCAAAGCCAGGAGCTTATTATTTGAAGCAGTAAATTATAAACATATTATTAAAACATTACTACTGAATTATATTATATACGGTTTGGGATGAAATTCGGGTCGCTCAAGATCCTACTCATAGAAACAAATGAGGTACGTTTCTCAAAGTATTATTAATCATAGGATGAATGCAGTTAAAACACAACTTCTTGAGAGGTGATTGTTATAAGTTAACCAGTTTCCTCACATATTGTCAAAATAACTGTAACTTAACAATAAAACTTTAAAAAATATACATATTATAAATATGGCAAGTTTTATCTCTAAGTTTTGCTAGTATCACCTAAGTCTACAGATTTTATATGTTCCAGTTTGGATTTCCGCTACTGTGCAAGTATCATTGATGAAATGGGAGAGCGTCTCCTTTCAAAGTGATACATTAATGAAAGAGAAAATGGATGCTGTGACGGTTCTAGAATGTATTTAATTTATGGGCTAAATGCTGACATAATCAATTCATAATCTACACGTTAAATTTCAATCGACACTCTTATATTAAAAATATTATTTACTACTGAGATGCTATAAATTGTCAATTTATGTAAATGTTTAATTTTTTTTAGCATCGTGTTTCACAACCAGTCCAGGTCATAGGCTTATGCACTAACTACGCGAATTATTTTATGAATTAGGAAGGCTATATTCAGAGGAAGTGTAGGATTACCCGTATGTGCGCGGAGAGAGAGTGGAAAACCATTTTGAAAACCACCCTCAATACATTCTACCAAAATTTGAATCTTGATCTCCCCGGAATCGGCAGTCTAGTCTACTGAGAGAGTTGCGCATTAGACCATGTGGCCACAGAAGCGGGTACATCAGAGTAGAGTTGGATCTTTGTTAATAAGGAATCATGTTCGTGATTAATGGAACAATAAAGTAAATTAATAGTTACATTTTAACCTCGTGGTTCTTGGCCTATTAAGATTTATTACGGTTGATATATAGGCATATATATAGGCCTATATATATATATATATAGGCCTATATATACACCCCAAATTTAGTTGGAAAAACAGTAGAGAAAATTCAAACCTAGTTCTTTGCATTTAACATTGAAACATTGATAACATCTTACTATATTATTTTATAGGTATTGATAACACCTATCAATAGTGACGGCTGCAGATAACCTGCCTTAATGTATGCATATATTATAATATTGTTTTAGTAACCAACTTCTATGGTTCTTCCTACCAAAATCATACTAAAGTAGCAATCCGCAAAACTATTCACGAACTCTGAAGTCAATATATTGCGTTGATGATGATAGGAAAGTTGAAGATCGATTTTGAGTCAGATGCACCGTGGAGTGATTTTACAGATGTGATTTATCACTTTGGTTTTCCTATTTCCTCTTCAGGCTAATGTGGGTGCATTTACTCTAATCTACCTTACTCTCATCACTCCTTATATTAAGTAATTAATAGCCATGGTATTAAACATATACTATTAATATTTTTTTACATTAATAGACAGCAAAACTCCTGATACTAACGGTAAACTGTTATAAAACTGTGTTTATTATTACAAAACTGGAGGACACGTGAAATCAAGTCTATCTGCATTTGACAGATATTTAAACAGTCGTGCGTAATTAACACGTAATTGATTTCAGGTGTTGTCACTTTGATCGAGTGTCTTGTCAAATTTGTGTTAAAACACATCACCCTAAGCGTGTGGCTATAGAGCATTTAGAGCCAGCATGTGATTTAAAATTAGATTAACTTTTTTTTAAGTTTTGTTAAATCTTTCTTCGTTATTCGTCAAGGTGTGGATTTGTAAATTATGATCTTGTTTTTATACATACAGGTCCTAATGTTCGTTCGGTCTATCCGCGATTCACATTAACAAGAAGAAGCATTTTAAGGAAACTCTATGCCCCAAAGTCCGACTTGAGATTAGATGAGAAAACTACGTTTGAAAATACAATGAAAATAAAGCACTACCAATGCAGCTTGCCTGGATTCAAAGCTATTCCTGACCGACGTCAGGGTTAGTGATTTGGGGTGATGTGTTACTCAGATTAATTTAGTTTTTTAACTATTGGTGGTATTTATTTCTCGCAGCGTCTTATTACCCGTTCGGGATATATGCATATATACTAATTATGCTAATTTGTTAGTTTTAATTTTAGAGGGTATGTACCTGCATTTGCTTGGAGGAAGAGTCGAAAACCACCTGAGAAAAGTCACCCTCAGAACACGCAACCGGTATTCAAACCCTGACCTCTCCATAACCGGGAATCCAGTCTATTGTCAGAGTGACGCTTAAGGTGTCTTGGAAGAAAGAGTGAAATAAAAATACTTTTTTTTAACTTTAATAAATAAACATTTTTTCCCAAAATATAGGACTTGTTTTTCATAATGTTTCTCATGAAATAAATCTATACGTACTATAAATTATTTAAGAACTCTAGAAATTAATATGTGTAGTGCGTTAAACTAAATACTTATACGTATTTTACTTTTTTATTGAACACAGTATTATTTTGTTAAAGAAACTGCAAGAATAATAATCCTGCACCCCCTCCGTCCCACCTTAAGAGTTTAGAGTATGTGACAACCGATGTGGGTGAGTGCAGGTTAAATACCACAGTTTAATATAACAAACAAAATGATTACTATTGATCTAAAAGAAGAGTCTAAAGTAATCACCAATTTTGGTTCGGAGATTAGATCGTTTAGACATTTCACCCCTGAAAAGGTCCATCAACTTAGTAGAGTCTAAAAGGTTGTTCATCACTATCGCCGCATGAGAGATTTAGAGTTGACCTTAAATTACGTACCAACCGCTGTTCATGTTAATAAGTGAATAAAAATATAGATTTATTTTTTTAAACTTCATTGCATTGTAATTGTAATTGTTTTTATTTAAAACGGCTTTTTAAGTTGATAAAGAAAGTATAACTATTGTAAGAGTATTTTGCAGACACTATAATAAGGCCTTACTTCGTAAAAATGATATAGGCCTACAGTAATTTAGAGATTATACCTACAATCCTGTTCTAGACAGTTATTAATAACATCCAGTTTTTTGAAACATCAAAATGGTATAAATGTGCACCCTCTCTATCCCCAGGTGATTAGTTGAACTAAGCGAAAATCCGTGCCATTTGACAAAGTTAATCTATATGCAGGAAGAACCTATTAATGAGCTCTGCGTTCTATGTTATTTCTCCAAGGATTACAACAACGCTTCTCACCACCGTCAAAACCAGAGATATATGTCACACCTTCCACATACAAAAACAGACCAAAAAAACTGTCACACGAACATTCACAGTCAGTTAGCAGGGTAACAGCTCTTCTGATGCTTCATTTAAAAAATAAAAAACTGATTGTAACGTAGAGATGAAAATACTTTGGTGGAATAGAATTACAAATAAAGATTTAGAATATCATAAAATATTTCCTCTCTACGTATTATTTCTCTTATCATTTTATCGGAAACCTGCCTCGGTGACGTAGTTAGCTAATGCGCTAGTTTCGAGTTGAGCCAGACTGCCCAGGAAGGGGAGATCTAGGTTAGAAACTCGGTTGGCTGAACTGGGGGTGGTTTTCCGCTCTTCCTCCAGGGAAATGCGGTTTCATTTCCTCTAAATTCAAACCTCCCAATTCCTAATCCATTAGCGTAATTAGTACTTGAGCGTATAACCCGAACGGGTAGTAAGACGAAGTGCTAAATCAAAAATATTTTTTATAGTAATTGATGCAATTTGACAAAAGTGGTAGATAATTTGAAAAATGAATCCCACTTGCAGCTTATTATTGTGGTTTTTCCATCTGCTCTTCAAAATAATGAGGGTTAAATCAGCGCTTACACTATAACCCTGAATCTCACTTCTAATGTTTAGACGTTGATTAAAAGACACAATAAAATATATTTATTTATTTATTAACTCAAATGTATTGTTGGTATACTTTAAGTTTTAAGTTAGTTAGAAGAAAATATTAAATTTCAGGCACAATACAAATAAATATTAAACTGTACCTTTATAATTGGTGTGATATACTCAAAATGTTGTTTTAGTTGATTTGAGATATTTAATGCTTTTTTGTTTTATAAGCGCGTATTATAACTCACAAATTTACTTTACCTTTCTATACCATCTACAATCTATCCTCTTACTATCCCAGATACAATCCTTGCCCAAATAAATACCTTTTTAGACGAGGTTGCAAAGAACCTGTGAGCCGGGAGAACACATATATTACTATGGTGACTGTAAAAATGAGGAAGAACACTAATAATAATACTTGAATATGTATGAATTATAAACATTTTTACCTACAAGTTTTAAATATTAGACCTTAGTATAGAATAAAAGTCAACTAGAGAACTAGGCATAGTTATTCAAACACATTCCTTATCCCCCTTCCTTGCCCCTAAACGTTGAGTTGCGTAAAGTATACATACTATGTTTTCCCACCAAGTTAAAATCATCTTGTTTTAAACACCAGCAGAATTAGTTCACCCTGATCAATTTTATCATAAATTAGGTTCAATTCCTCTACACTTAAATCTAAGGTATCTGAGGAAAAAAGAATGAAAAGTCATTTGACTAAACACAGCGGATATTGTATTAGCGGCAACCCTGTTAAAGCATGTCAGTAATGCCGATATCACGATCAACTCAACGTTAACTTAACGTAACGTTCACTTAAAGTTAACTTAACTTAAGAAAACAGATGTGTGATCACAATTCACGCGATTTAAAATAGTAACTCGAGCCAAACATCTGCATTCTCGAGTATGATCTGTGACTTGTACTATTTATAGAGTGGTGATCTATGAATGTATACAGTTTTCAATTTATATAATAAATATTTATTATCAAAAACTCTTTTGATAAATTAAGCTTTCATATTTTAGCTTAATTACTTTGTTTTGATGTCTGATCAATAGAACTTAAGCTTAAAAGTAGACCTTGACCTTAAAACTAACAAATTAATTACTAAATAGCCCAGTTGACGTCACTCGCATAGTGATTGGTTGGCTAGATTACGTGATACCCTTCAAGTAACGTTCACTCAAAGTAAAGATCTCCCAGGACATCTCTTGCGTTAAGTTAACTGCATCGTGATCGCTTCCATTTAAAAACACGAGGAGAAACTTTACGTTAAGTTGATCGTTATCCCGGCATAATACATAGGCCTATTATATTAGTAGCACTTATGAAATGTTACTATATTCACTTTAAAGCTGTCAAATTTGACTCAATCTCTCATCAAACTTAGCGTAAGAATAAACTATTACACACACAGGGCTAGTGCCAGGGATTTAAAATAGCTATAAAATGACAACCCTTTAAACGACTACTTCTTTAGACCCACAGTTAGTATGCCTGACCACTCTCTCGGTGATGGCAACGGGAATGAATGTTTGACTGACACGTATACAAGGTATATACCCAAACTTTGGAATACATTTCCTGCATAACTCCCGGTTTTTCTGACAAAAATAAATAACTTTCCCGGTGTTTTAAAAGGCTTTTTCTTCGGTTGTGAGTCTTTGAATAGATTATTTTCATTTAATTTATTTTAGTCAATTAACGTGTATCTTGCGAACCGACTGATTATATGCTATCAGCTAAAGACTTATATATTAACTTAAGTTTAGAACAGTCACTACACCCTGTCCCCCTCCGTTAATTCGTCACTGTGAAAGCGTAAACCCACATTTCACCAATCATAAATTTTTCGGCCATGCCGGAAATCGAACACTAGTAGACAGACATGTTACCGACTGAGCTAATATGTCGGACAATCGGTTATCTTGGATGAATAAGATTTTAAAAGGTGTGTTGAATATGCCATCAAATTATAATATTTGAGCAAGTATTGCTAATAAATACTGTACCTCTCCAAAATATTTGGAGTGGTCCTCCCACATAAAATTCCCAAAATTTTGATACACGTAGAAGATAATTTATAGTTCTCCTTGTTTGATTTTTTAAAAAGTATATGCTTTTAAAAGTTATTAAAGTTGTTCTTGTCTTGAAAATTTTAGTATATATGATGAATATATAAACTATTTAGGGTGTTATATCCTCAACTTTAAAAAATGAATGGTATGAAAATCCGCACGGACTTTCTCTTTCTATTGTTTAAAAATGTAAATATTTACCTAAAACTCGTAATATATGTGAAACGAAATAATATACACTAGCAAACCCAAGCATAAATTGCACTATACTTATGGAAATCTTTTTTTGTCCCGGTTTTAAATTTTACAATCTTATTTTAAAATAATTAATGTCCTCATTTGTATGTTTGAACCGATAAAAAGGATTAATATTGGGTCCACAAGGGTCAACACTTCGTATTAAAATTTCAATTTTCGGTTAAAATCTTTGACATTTTATTAGGTGTTTCAAATCTTCATTCCATCATGCTATTGCTATTAAATTCTTTATTTATAAATGTTGACCAATAAAAAAAATTAAATAAGGACTATTGAGTCCAAACTGAAGATATATCATTGTTGTACAAACATTTCCCCTAAGAGGTTTAGGAAAAACAGCATACACTCTTTGAGATACTTACTTATATTTAATTATTCTTTGGCATTGGAGAATTATTGCGTTAAAACCTAAGTAATATCTATTTACAACTAAAGCTCACAAAATTGTATTAATATATTTGCCAATATCTCAGAAACTGTTGGTTTTATAAAATATATTTAATATAACAGTTGTTTATTTTTAATAGTACTAAAATTTTGCAAAGAAAAGTTATTTAGTATCTCAAATTGTTGCGGATCTACAGAAGTTTCTGCATCTATAAAGTACCCTAAAATACCTTTTCATGAGAAAATGAGAATAGCCAGTTTTTATATGATCTTAATCAACGTTTAGATACGAATTTTAATCAAAATTTTTAGAGCCGATTTTGAGAAAATCGATTTTTTTCTCTTTTCAGCGTTTACTAAACTACTCTTAATTTTAAGTTTAAACAGACACACGGAATTGCAAAGACAACTTTTTAGGGTTCGGGGGATCATGAGACGTAGACGTCCATCAACATTTCAGGTAATATTTATTTTACGGTCGCAATACTTTACCTTTTGTGTTCGAAAAGATATATATATATATATATATATTTGCGTATAGCTTAAAAGTTATTGCTTTTATAAAAATATGCTTAAATAAGATATTTGTATTCGAAATAGACCTACATATTTGTAATAATAAGTAATTTCATATCTCAAATAGTTTAGGATATATTATTTTAAAAACAGATAATTTACGCATCAGACCGGTCCCCTTAAAATTATTTTGCCGAAATATTGAGGGTAGTCCTTTTGTCTTGAATATTTATGAATGTTTAGAAATAAAATCTAATCTAAATCGTTCAAGCTGACTTTGGAAAAATTGACATTTTTTTTTCTCTTCAGTAAACTACCCTTAGCTTTAGGGTTAGATATAAAATTCCAAAAACCCCTCGGGACAACCCTATGAAAACCCTTGATACCAAGTTTCAGTCTGATTGGTAAAATATTTTAGGTTCTAGTTGGAGGTACAGACAGATATACAGACAGACGGAAATTCAAAAACCACTTTTTCGGATTCGGTGGATCATGAAACGTCGAGATTAATGAAAATCTTTAATTCGATTTTTTTTGACGATCACAATATTTTCTTTTCCTGTAAGATAACGAGAAAGTAAAAATTATGTTAGCCCTTGGAAACTATTTAAAGTTATCCTTCTCTTTCAATTATCGACAGATGGCAACATTCAAGTACTCTTCCTGGTTTGTTCTCCCGATGCACAACATTCAAGCAAAATTTCCGGTTTTTCCTGATTTCTTTAGTGTCCACTCTGATCTCTGATATACCTTGATTTTCTTACAAATATGTATTTGTGACATCTTTTAGAAAAAGGAAACACATCTTTTGTTGGTAGAAATTGATAAGATTTTACTCTACTATTGCTTTTATATTAAATAAAATATCTATCAAAAATTGTAACTGCAGATCATATGATTTGACTTATTAATACTGGAAAAAAGATCTAGGGTATATTTCTAGCTGTCAGATAAATTATTTTATAAGGAGATTGGGGTATAAATAGCGTAGAAGTCATTTAAACTGATAACGATATGTTAGATACACTGATAACATGACTTGTAGACCTATTTATTGATTCAATACCTTAAATTTAAAAAGGCAAAGATGGTCACCTAGATAAATTAGTGTTTACATGATATTCGATGTTTTTCTCAGACTAAAAATTGAAAATTTTATATATGTATTAGCTTTGTCTTTACTATATTAAATATAAAACAATATATTAATTCCATGTGCACATTTCAATTAAAAAAATTTCGACAAAGTTAAATTTGACCTGGAAAGTGTTCAAGAAAGTAAATATCTATGTAGGTTGTTGGAATCGTAAGGATCACGGAGCGTAATTCAATATAAAATGTAGATTTCTAACTTGAATGCATTAATTAAAATATATTCGAATATACTTTTTCTCGGTGGCAGGAGCGAAGTGTGGTTTTTTATATGATGATCTCACCCGGGCACGCTGGATATAAATACATAAAACACAATTTGGACTTCGAGATAACGACACTCTGGTCTGAACTAGGGTCTGTAAAAAGAAAGTCGGGCATGTGATCTCAAACATTGCCGAAACATTTTTGATTGTCGTTAGTTCTTACTTTGTTAGAGCAAAAGGTTTTGACATTTATTGGATCCAAAAAGTGGTTTTTAGCTAACGTTGCTGATATTATTTTTCACTATAGAAGTATACTCATCTCCTTCCTTCGCCAAAACTATATTATTCACAGTCAGTTAGTTAATCAATTAATCAAATATATTAGGGAATCGCTAAAACTGATACTAAAACACGATATCAGTCTGAGCAGTGGTGCGCCAATGTATAAAACTTAAGTTTCATTTGGACTCTGGACTCTCAAACATATCCAAAAATCTAAATTATTTGACCTTTTGCAGGACAAAAATACCCTGCTACTGGACGATTAGTAAATGAATTAGCAGAAATGTAGAATTTTGCATCATTTAATTTATGTTTTTAAAACCAATATTAATTTGTTAACCTATTAAAACAGATTTGGTATTAAGTCCCACAAAATGCACACACACGAATTCACAAAAAATATAAATAGTTATTAATTTTTATCATTAAAATTATTTTTTAACTTTATATAATATAGGTCCACTCAAGTAGCTACGTCGAAACAAATAGACTTATATTGAATATTACAATTCAGATCTAAACATGTTTAATAGCGCTGGGTATTTTAACATCCAGAAAAGATCAACAACCACTACGTCCAGTGTATGTTTAAACGTCACCTGGTGTGAAAGATCTGAGTGATTCAGAGCTCACTACAGCATTATAATGATAATCTCAGGTGCTAACAAACTAACGTATGGTAAGCACTTGTAAATATAAGCGTTATTTAAGCTATAGATAACAATTGTGTTGCAATATTTTCATTCGATAATAAAGGTAAAGTGCTTATTTAAATTTTTTCTTTCTTGTTGACACTCTACATTTTTTTTAAATACATAACAGTGGGTAAATTCTTAATGAATCATTTTATGTTTTATTACGATGATTTATTAAATGATATAAATATAAAAACATTACAGTGAAACATCAAAACTTAACATGCTTAATATTTTTTTAAAGCACTCAAGGGTCAAATATTTCAAAGAGTTCTTAAGAGCCGTCATATCCTCAAGAGTAAACTTTTGAGATCACAAAATAAATGTGTTGTACCTTACAGTGATCATTAATCTATAAAATTGATCCACAACAAAAGCAATAAAGCTTGTTATATGCTATGATGTTTCTAGATTGTCAGCATTTAAACACCTTTTGACATATTTTGTATTCGAAACAGTAATTTTTATATTAAATACATGATCTAAGAATTCACATAGTGTAAATTAACAATAAAAATAGTCCTCCACAATAATGAAGTTCACTTTGAGTTGATACTACCTCATGGTATTGTTTTTTATACAGCTTCTTACTACCCGTCCGGGCTGTACGCATATAATTACACTAATATGATAGGGATGAGAAAGGTAGAATTGGAAGGAAATGTGAGTAGAAGGAGAGTTAACTTAATTTGAGGAATCCAGGCTTACTACACATAACTGGAAATCGATCCCTGACCTCCCAGTTACAGAGAAACTACCTACACATATGAGGCTGATGCCTTAGTCACGTGACTACCAGTGCACCAGTGTATCACAAAGATGATTTATTTATCAAATTAAGGGGTTAGAGAGGTAGAGGTCCGTTGAGAGGAGATTCACCCTCATAAGTATTGAGAGAGGCAAGGGAAACCGCAGTTAAAATCACTGCGGACTGCAACCCCAAATATCACCATCTTGGATTTAAACCTTTACTTCTCTTCAACGATGACCAAAAGTGAAGGATGCGATCTGATCCCGCTAGTCCATCCCCCGCCATGGATGATATTTATTAAAATACTGGTGGACATGTATTTCAGGTGTAATATAGTAAGATAAATTTATAATACTAATCATTTTTGAATGTGATCATAGTATTTTTACAAAAACTAGAATATGAAATAATTTATATTTTATTTTACAGTAAACTATAATGTTTATACCCCTCACGTTGGGGTCCATTTCCTGTCAACCACATGTGTGTTTAAAATGAACATCCAGACAGTTCGATATTGGCTTTCTAAATTTATTTTTCCCCATGTGACCCCATGTGGCGCCCAATAAAACTCTAGTTTATTTCGAAGTATGGAGGAGGCGGAAGGAAGGAAGAGAAATAAAGGGAGTAATGTTTGCAAGCTGGAAGGACTTTGACAAATCTGCCTACTGCATTCGAAGAAAATTAACTTTCTTAATTATCTGTCTTTTTTCTAAAAGAGAATAATAGTCTGACCCAGATTGAACATGAATTGGGGGACTAAGATATTTTTTGTTGGCAAAAAAACACATTTAATTTTCAACTAAGTAATTGTTTTATCAGTTGTATTTTAAATATAGGAAAAGATTGACCATTTGTTGATGAAGTAATTTCATGCTATGACATGAACAATATGTTTTAAGTGTTTTTAGTTTATTTTTTGTAGTGTGATTTAGTAATTTAAAAAATGTAATTTGAAAAAACAGATGAATTGAAAAACTAAGCCAGAGTCCATATAAGAAGCGAATGGTAAACAACACCGCTAAAAAGCAAAGAGGAACACACAGTCTGTGCCGCACAACTGTCAAGAGTTCTAAGAACTACGCGAACTTTGCCTATCGCACAATGCTAATTTAAATATAAATGCCAATTTTACAAACATATATTTTGTGTCCGTTATAAAATGTTTAGACACCATATATATTTCACAAAATTAAGAAATTCCACAGCTTAAATTTTCACTGCATTATTTTCTAATTCTCTTTTAAATAATCAACTCTCCAATGGTTTTGCTAAGATCAATAACTAATTGATGAAACAAATAGCCGAAGCTATTGTTGATGCATTTTAGAGAGGATACTACCTCATAGATAGGTGTCATTTTTCAATTTTCAGAATATGATATCTATGAGGTAGTATCCTCTCTAAAATGCATCAACAATAGTTTCGGCTATTTGTTTCATCAATATATGCAATCCTGTACAATTATATATATAATTGTCAATTGGCCGCAAAAATTCCAAATACCGAGTCGCTGATGGCTGCGTTGTCTGATGGCTGTGATCTTATATAATCACATGTTTATAAGCTGACGAC
>CABFOW010000034.1:282281-313485 GCA_902141385.1 Timema californicum | reverse complement strand
AGACTCTGCCTTAAACTATGAGTGAAGAATGACCATTGGCACGGGACGAATCCTGGATAGCTCAGTGGTAAGAGCATTGGCGTACTAAGCCGAACGTCCCGGGTTCGATTCCCGTGTCCAGGTGTCATTTTTCAATTTTCAGAATTCAATAACTAATGTTTATCCTACCAGACAGTTGTTTTGTGTAGTGATAAATTTAGATATGTGTGTGTTCACTAAGCAAACCTATCAAAAACTTGAACTTGAGGTGGCCAACGAGAAAACATCAAATTGATGTCGGGCCACACGGCTTAAAATGCACTGGTATGTGTCTTTTTCTGGAACGACTTCTCTTTTATTTATAAGCTTATACTCTCTTTCGGCCTTCACATACAACCTCCCTTTGTCATGTAAATAAAAAAGAGTGGAAATAAAACTACGAAACTTCTTATCTTAAGGTGAAAGGAAAGCTCACTGCTAGTTCTCAAATATCTTAAAATGTTCTGATGTGAGCTCTATCAAAAAATTACTGTGTTTATTAGAAAAAAGATAAATCTATAACCTTTTTCCATCAAACCTATTCAGATATCTCCACAAATATGCTTAAAATGTCGTTGAAAATGAGCTAATGCCACATTCTCACACATTTTTTTCTATTAATAAAACCCAGACTATAGGGCTGTTAAAGAAAAAGAGCTATGTTGGAATGGCTCCTATTTATTTTTGCGTGATTCATATTTTGAAATAATGCATCTGATAATTAAATTGCACCAGAGTTGAATGTCAGCGTGGCAATTTATCGCCTACTGAGGCGGCCCCCTTATGCTAAGCTATCCGTAAAAAAAACTAAAATTAAAATGTGGCTAGAAAAAAGAGCTAATAATGCATTCAATAGTGCTACCAACTTCAATGGTCGACTGAAGGTGTTGTTTTTCCTAAATTGCTTTCTACTGTTTTTCCACACAAATGCGGGTGGGTATACTTCCTTCATATTCAACCTTCCTTATAACTAAAATATTAAAGTCCGAAGTCAAATAGCATGCTTTGATGCTCCCTGAAGGGGAGCACGAGAGACTTTTTCTCTATAGCTTTTGAAAATCTACATTCGATATTTAAAAAAAAGGTTAAAATCTAAATACAAGCTCCATTAATATTATAAAACTTAAAATTAATTTGTAAAACATTTAAGTTAGATCTCATCTACAAAAGGGTAGTACTAAAAACATGAGATAAACTAGATTTTGCCCAAAGAATGCAACAAGCTTTTAGGCTGTCATAAACTTCAAAACTATGGATGGCCTGTATTATTCCCTTGAGGCGGTGAGTCTGATACCACAACCCCGTCTCGATTCGAGGCTACCCCTCGTCTTCACATTATTCTCTTCCTTCTTCTTTTACTTCCTTGAGCCCCTTGTTCTATGATCTCGAGGTTATCAGATTATATTTTAGACGACACTCAACCCTGTTGCCATTAAATTCTCCCCAGGGGCAACTTCACTGACACATTTTGTTGTGTAGTTGTGCGAACCCTTACTTTATTAATTTTTTCTACTAAGGGGTATTTGTGGCTGCCTTAATTCAACAATAAAAAGTAACATAAAAATTGAATTATTTAAAAAATCCTTCTTTCAAATACTTCTTAATCTAAATAAAAGCTATTTTATTAGTTTTGTAAGTAAGTAGTAGTTATGTTCATCCAAATGCATTTTAAAATAGTCTTAATCTTTGACAACATATTTAACAGTTAACTGAGCAAAAAAAATTAGATTTAAAAATTTATTTTATTTCAATTTTAAGCTTTAAATAAAATTTTGTAAAACAGGTAAACAACCAGATAAGGTAAAATATCGTTTTATAATGAAATTACAGTCACTTTAACAAAAAAACTTATTTTTTGTTGTTAATTTACAGAACACATACATTGAAGACGCATTTTAGTGGAATACCAATTAGTCTAAATAAATGTTGGTTTAAAGGAATTTAAAACGTAAAATCTGTGTAAAATATAAAAGCTAGATAAGATGTATCGGTTATATACACCTTGCCTTATTGAATTATATACGGAAATATATTTTAACCAATTAAAATTATAATAACTGTTATGTGGTTGGTGATATTTCAACAATATTACTGCCCTCACCTGTAAATATTTTTACTTAGTTTGAACAATTTTAAAACGGCACTTTTCTAAAGGGAACGTTTGACCAAAATCAGTAGTGAACACAGATCATAACCAACCATGACTATAAAACCTTCAATTAATGATAAAGTAAAAATATCAAACACAGTCATGTAGCTGACCATGAATATATATCTGTCCAGTAAAGACCAAGGAACAATAAAGATAAAACAATCTATAATTTACAAGAAGCACCGTACAAATTTACTCATTATATTGAACATAAATACTTGGAGAGACAATTCAATAATATTTTCTTTAATTTACTTATGATTTGACGACCAATTTCAACTTATTACGGAATGGGAAGGATATGGGGCATTGTCCTCTACAGCTGAGGGAGGCAATGGAGGTACAAAGTGTTGTGTTATCCAATCTGTTTGTTAATTACACGTGGGAAGCTCCAGGATAAGGCCCCGTGTGGGAGAATTCGCAGACATAGGGTGAAAATAGAAAAGCATCAGTATGGTTTTTGGAAAGGCAGGTCCACTGAAGATGTGATAGCAAGGACTATGAGCTTGGTTTATCAGGCGGAGGATAAGTATGACATCAGAATCTCGTGGACATCTCGAGGGAATTTAAGCATCTTTGGTGGCTTTCATTGTTCAACAACATATTCAGTGATATCGGATGTCCGAAGAACTTGTACAGGAGTCTGAGGGACTACTGTAGGAATAGGCATGCCACCCTGAAATATCCAGAGAAGAGGGTGGAAAAGAAGCTGACATAGGGATGCCCCCAGGGGTCAGTATATGTACCGATATTCTCGGCTATATGCATGAAACTGGGTCTTATGAGTTGGAAGCTCTACCCAAGATGACCGCGGCTGTCGCCTTCGCCAACGATCTATTAATTATCGTATGTGGGGAATTGAGGATAAACGTAGAAGATAAATGTAACCAGGTGCATGAAGGGTTAAGTGCCTGGTGTAGTGGTGTGATGTTAAAAATGTCGCCGGTGAAGACGACATACATGGTTTTTAAGGGGATAGTCAAAAGGAATCCAAATGTCAAGGTATATGGACATACAATAAACAGAAGCAGATCCAGTAGGTATCTGGGTGTGACGCTTACCAGAAAAGGAAATTCACAGAACACGTTAAGACTATATGTGTGAAGTCAATGAAGGCTATGAATTGGGTTCATAAGTATTGGACAGAGGCGCTTCCATTGGCCTATGGCCCTTGTGGTAAAAAAAAATATATATATAATATATTTTTAATGTGTCTTCCAAATATGTTCACATAATGAAAGTTAACGTAAAGATGAATAAAATTGTGTATTTTTTGGGCGACACTCCTAGAATTTAGGAGAAGATAATAATAATAGTAATAATAATAATAATAATAATAATAATAAAATACCTTTATTTCGGCTAACTTTGACTGAGGCACGATGACTCTTAATATTCGAGACCACTGGGTTATCTACAGGAGTTGAAAGAATACTTAAAAATAAAACATGGACAATTTAATTAAAATGGATTGTTGAAATAAAATGTACTAATTTAGACTACAATAAAAATATATAAAATATACAATTATTGAAACTTTTGTGGGTTTATTATTGTTTCCTTTTTTTAACTACTTCCCAATCCTACCTATGGAATTCCGAATAGTATAATTTTAATCTGACATAAATAAAATATATGGTATTAAATATATTCTTAAACAAAAATGTATCACTTAAAATAACAATCTCTTAAAATGGTTGAATTTAGGAATTTAGAACATATAACACTAGAGTACAATAAATATAATATAGACTGAAATTATATAATATGTAATTATAGTTTTTAGTAAGACAAAGAAAAAGTATTTTTGAGAAAAGAGAAGAAAAATAAGATATTAATTAATTCTCTGGACTAGATAAAGAGTCTGAATATATTTAGTCTTTTTCTGAAATTTTTTACATAAATCTTGGTTTCTTGATAAAAGAGAAAAATATAAATTTATAGTTGACTATTTGGCTTGATCTCACCAACTAATTCGTCCATGTTGAAACAGCACGAATTTATTAAATTTGTTTCCTTTTATTAATTCCAACTCGTCCACAATTTAACGGAATAAACCATCTATAGTTCTTGCCCATACACTTAAATTTCCATTTGTATACTTGCACTTTACTTTCAAGCCATTGTTTCACTTTAAAAATAAATTTAGTTAGGAGCTACATAGATTTTACTCCATGTTAAAATAACACCGAGGAAGAAGACCCTAATATTCTTCAGAAAGTGTTCCAGGAATCAAATTTAAAAACGTTCTATTTTCTTCCAAGTCCAAAGAGAAATTTAATATATTAAAACAAAAGATAAAATGTTAGCTGTGGACTAGAGATGAATATCAAATAAAAATGCAAATGTAATATAAAGATTGAAATATATGACAATGAATATGAACAATGTTTCTTAGAAGAATTAAATGTTTATTTTCGTCTGTCAAAATTGACATCACGTCTTTTTTTTTCTTACTTCTTTTACATTCGCGAGACCCGCCACTCACTTGTTTGACAGATCTGCGCATGCGTTTAAATAAATCATGGTCAACAATGAAAATAAAAGAAGAGTCAACAAACTTCTTAGAAGGATAATTAATGTGTTTAATAAAAGGTAAGTGTTCTTCCTTAGGTCAAAATTCCTTATTAAAACTATTTAAAACAGTGTTATACGTTCTTCCTTCCGTCCTTTTATTTTTGAATGGATGTAAATAGTTATTATTTATCACACCGGTAACACAGTGCGTTATTCTGCGGCCGAACTTTGAATTGCATAATGTCAAACGAAAATAAATAGGAAAATATTTACAAAAATTAGATTAATATAAGGAAATACGTGGTAGGGTGGCAAATAACGTTACATCCTCACAAACACATACTATCAGACCATCTTCCTCTCCATTGTGGGATAAGGTGCTAGTGAATGGGCTTTCAGGCTCAAGAGAAGAATGGTATCGAAAGCCCTAAGAAGGCTATAGAGAAATATTCTCTTGAGATTGACTGGGGCATACAGAACAACGTCCACTGACTCGTTTTGCATAGCACTTGGGATATGCCCACTGGATTTTCAAGTAAGGAAAAAAGCCCTGTACTTGCTCAAGAAGGGTGATATTAGTAAAGTAGATCAGCTGACGAGAAGAGGGGTAGCCACGGAAAACTGAATATCTATCGCGATACAGCTAAACAGGATATAAAGAGAAAATAAATGGAGAAAATATAAGAGGAACAAAGAACCTGTGTTACCACTAGGAAACAGGTTGTTTAGATCCCAGTAAAAAAAAAAATCCACACCCCCATTTTCTGGCCAGTTAATAGAGGGGCGAAAATGGTGGTAAGGGAAATAAAGTTGTTTCTAATATGACCAAGAGTATTTATACACAGTATTGAAACACCATTTAAAAATGAAATGCGCTACTTTCCTTATTACTTCTAATACATAGGTAAATAACGTCCTTATTTGAGGGATAAGGCTAAGGCATTTTCTCACGAGAAGTTTCACCAATATTCGCCTGGAGATAATATATAAGAAACACAGAGGAAATCACCTCGAATATATCTAACCAGGATTCTGATATGTATTATGTGAATCAATAAAATATCATATTTAAAGCAAGGATCGGCAACCTTTTTGGACCCCAAGTGACTTATGAACTAATTAAAAGTCCAGCGACCACCATCATTGCTCCACTCTAATTTTGTTTTTTGTTTTGTCCATACATTTTATATGTATCCTTTCAATTCAATCATCCTTCAAATACTTATGTGCCCACCTTTTAAAGAAACAAATATAGGTGTATTATAAATACAAAATTATATATTGATATTAATTTATTTAAATATTTTATGGCATTTATTGATTATGACCGATCAGGGTTATTTTGGTCACATTAAAATATTATTTGATAGTAGTTGAAATATTTGCGACTCAAAGATAGACTTTGAATCATGATATAGTTTTCTTAAGGGTCCCATTCACGAGGTGATATATAAGTAACTGTGTTGACAATCTCGTCACTTTCGACCAAATGTCTCTAATATCTCCCAGTCAGTGGGCTAACGCAATATAATTGCGGGTGATATTCGGATCGCCCAAGTGATATTTAGATTGAGAGGTCTCGTGAATACGATCGCATTCGCTGGCAATCTGCTAGCTAAATTTGGAATTGAAGTAAGGAAACTTTGGGAAGATCCATATTTATGCAGAAGTTTTTATGAAAAAAACCTTTTTTGGCCGTATTAAATACAATTTTGCTTCACTGGAATAATTACATTTGATCAGAAACTTTGTAATAAGGATAAATATCCCTGGTAGATTTCACAATGCCCGTCACAAATGTTCAAGAAATGTTGATATCACCATGTGTATAAAATAAAACTAAACGAATCTACGAGTGCAATATTTAATTCAAATTGGTCAAAACATATTTTTGTCTTAAAAACTGCAAAAATATGTACCTTAACTTTCTTTCCCTTCCATTCCCTTTTTCTTTTCAACTGTGATAGTATTGCTTGAAAATAATGTGTACATGAATGTATACCCACAAGTCATAAAGGACTACCTTAACTGATGGAAACAAGAATAGAGGAAAAGCTCGGTTGACGAAAAATCGCTTGTATGTCGCCTAGTGAATAGGGACTTGGGAGAGGAACCGAATCTCCCAGCAATTTCAGATCAATCACTGTATCAGTCCGGTAGCTTCAATACCGCCTCCTGAATGAGCCCCTAACGTTAGCGATTAAAAATGTTCACGAGATTGATTGGTCGATCGCGGTGGATCAGTGGCTGACCTCTAATTTACAGCATTCATTAGGCTACATTAAATCAGTTTTAGATGGTTCTTACATATTTTATCCTCCGCTATTGATATATTAAAATTTCTGAATATGATCGTGTTTGAATAGGGGTAAAATGTTGTGTGTGTGAACTGTATATTAATACCCGTTTGGGATAGTCACATATATACATACTCTAGCAGGTTGGTTGAGGAATTTATAAGGAATGTTTGTACCAACGTTCGCGTAGAAGGATAATGGAATTTTTTTTAAATGAGAAATTGCCTCAATCAGTACAACCAATTATGATTAAAGTCCCACTTTCCCATTACCATAAAACTAAATAATGTGAAAAATATCAAAACACAAATTGCAAATTATTGTAATGTATGTATGGAGGACACCACACATCAATTAGTTTAAATTAGTTTAAACATGATACCTGGGCACGGGAATCGAACTCAGCATATTTGACTTTGTGCTCCAATGCTATATCACTGAACTAATCAGGACTCGTCCCGTGCTCATGGTCTTTCTTGACCCATAGTTTTGGCTGAGTCTATGATGGACGTGTGGAAACTGTCAGCTACATATGAGCGACCAATCGGATCTCCATTTATCAGATATATCAGCCATCTGCGACACTGGAGGGTTGTTATGTTGCCAAGTAAACACTACAGGATTGTGCTTAAAGCAAATCAAACGTTGTAGTTACGAGAATGATTTGCAACTTTTATATTGATAATCATTTAAATTCTTTTTAACTACAAACCATTAGATAAATAAGGTGAGATTGAAGCCTAAGCTCGCGTGCCCACCGATGTGAGCTACCTATATAACTAACACTTTTGAAAGCGGTACGTTACGTCATTATGTTGCGAAATTCGTTTTCTGACACCTGCATTTCTACTATTCACAAGGACTCTATATTTTATTTGAGCAGGCTGTACGTGGCACGTTGAATACATCTCTTGAAACAAACGTTTTCACCGACCCCGCATGAGACATTGATGACCTACAAAGTTCGTTAACGCGGGTGGTGGCTCAATTCCCGTCAGGGGAAAGTACTTGGGTTACTGCGCGCGATTGGTTTGAATTTCATCAGTGGACTAGCTCTCGCTTCCGTGACCGAGCAGAAGAGAAGGTCAATTCGGTTCTAGGGGGTCCTGCGGTCAAATCCAAAAGTATTTGTGTATGGATCCCTAGTAAATGTAAAAGAGAGATCCTTTTGGTAAATTTAAACATTATTTTATTGTGGTCAACCTTAATAACATTTTACTATATAATTTGTATTTTTAATAAGCATTGATTATATCTATCAAAAGTGGCATCTACAAATGACGTGATTTTTGAAAAGTGAAAATATAAAAAGAAGATGTAGTAACTTTTATGCATCTCAGATAAGAAAGAGACTTCCTATGAAAATTGAATTTTATTAGCATAAGAAACGTAGGAAAGTAGGTTTATAAAATACAAACTTTTGCTGTTGTCACCAACGAAAAATTAAACTTTGTGCTAACATTACAGTTTTCTCGGCATTGATATTTTTATTGCTCTGCAACTAACAACTCGTCTAAGCTAACCACAAATTTGTATTTTACAATAGTAAAGTAGGGGAGAATGGTATAATTGAGAGGAAATGTTCTGGTATTTTCATGGAGGACGACCAAGGGGGCTAGAACTTTTTAAGAGAAAAAACTCGGTTTACCCGGACGAGTTTTAAACCCCAACCTTACCGTAGTAGGAAAACCAAAATAAACTTGTTGGAATGGTCTAATACGTCACTCTCATGTTAGATGGGGCTGTTCAGGTCTAGTGAGGTTTTTTTTCTTAAATGGTTTTCCACTCCCCTTACACGCATATGTAGGTAGGCTACCTCTAAAATGCTTCCTTCCTCATCCCTACCCCATTAGAGTAATTATCATGTGTGTGTAATGCCTGAACAAGTAGTAAGATGCGGTGCTAAAAAAAATATGATCCACACTGGTGGGTGGGTACAAGGACTAGATGTCAAGGGCAGCTAATATTGTTTTTCGATGACGAATAGGTCGGGGTTCAAACGCAGGCATGGTGTACTGAGAGTGATTTTCCGTAAATGGTTTCATACGCAAATATGGATATATTTAATGTATTATTTATTATATCTTCGTAATCCCTATTGAATTATCGTGGCTTAATTCGCACAACTAGGACGAGCAGTAGGCCTAAGTCTCTTACATTAATGTTGGCGGACTGAAGACAATGTATGTTCTAAAGTTAAGCTAGTTTGTAAGTTATGTGTTTTTATACTCAGTTTGGTCATAACCATCCCGTTAAATACCCTTAATAAAACACTTAAAATTTAATTCTCAATCGTTTGTCTCTACCTGTTGTCTCACCACTTGAAGGATAAATGTATACCTTGTCGGGATTCGAACCAGAGTATCTCTCTTAGATGTTTGGAGGGGGCCTTATTAAATAATGGCGTGCCAATTAATTCCCCCTTTCTCTGAAGTTGTGTTCTTTCTCTCGACCTACCAATAATAGCTCTCCACGAAAGAGGGTGGCTAAGGGCTAAAATCGCGTCAGGTTCCTGGCTCTAGTAGCTTCCAGGGTCGTAAAAAAGACGTCGAGGAGTGACATCAAGAGTTTATGACGAACAGGGAATGGAATTTGGTAGCGACTGTAAAATCTCCTCCGCCCACCTCCCACCCGGGCCTTTTCCTTCCAAATACCCTTGAATCCGCCGAAACAAATCCACACAAACAAGATTATAACAGATATTGCAATTGGTCCGATTTTAATATCGTGGATACAAATTCTTGAATAAAAGCGAGATAGGGGGATAAAATAATCATGGTGCCAAGAAAAACAGAATTAAATATCACCGGAAGTTTGTAAATATTGAATAAGAACCGCGATTTAAAAAAAAGGGAAATAAGAATATCTAAATACTAGTTTTCTTTTTATCACCGCGTCCTACTACCTGTTTATTATATACACATATATGAAAATTACTCTTATGGTATAAGGAGGAGGAAGGAATTATTTTAGGGGTCATATATCCGTATTTGCATGAAAGGAGGGTGGGAAACCATCTAGGAAAGACTACCCTCAGTAGACCTGACAAGGATTCGAACCCCACTCATCCCGTCATTAGCAGGCCATTCCCAACTAACATGAAAGTGACGCCTCAGACCATTCATCTACTGAAGTGGGTAGTATTAGTTAAGATTAAAATTATATATAAATCTAAACTATCTAACCAAATGAGCCGCAGGCGTCTCAAGCTATAAATTACAAGGGTAGATAGAACAAACCCATTTTCACTTTAAGTTGGAATATGATTATTTCAAAGCAGATGGATTACATGAGTAATAATTAAGAAATTGATGATAAAAACACAAAAAAACTACCCTGGTCATTTATGTATTCCTCCAAACGTCGACTTTAATTTTATGTTAAATAAAAGTGTTACATATTGTAAATATTGTAGTTCTGTTACGGTACGAAGTGTGTCTCGTTTAAACAATTTATTGGTGAAGTAGTTATAATAATAAAAATAATAATTATTATTATATTGATAGGATTTAGGCAATATGTTGGGGAGTTATTATTGTTATTATTATTATTATTATTATTATTATTACATTGATAGGATGTAGGCAATATATTGGAGAGTTATTATTATTACATTGATAGGATGTAGGCAATATATTGGAGAGTTATTATTATTATTACATTGATAAAGTTAAAAACTCAAACATAAGCGTTTAATAATGGTTCAATTTAAGCTATTTTTAAACTGTTTAAATATTTGCTCTATTCTTGCTTATATAATTTTACTGTACTTTGCGTGGCCAATTTTTTTGTCTATTTTAACAATTTATTATAGCTATTGTGTGGAAAAATAAAGCTTTAAATTATTAATTTATGAAAGAAACATAAATTATTAGTTATAATAATAATAATAATCTTAAAGGGAATATTCAAGAATATATTTTATTATGACTTGGTTTACGCATAGTGCATAGCACATGTTGCGCTAAAAGTTTAAATATACACTATTATTTTTAATGATGGCATTTATTTATGCATAGTGAATAGTTACAATGCATAAAGTCGATTTAACTTCAACTTCATACACATGTTGCACGGAGTGTAGTATAGATAATTATTAAACTTGTGATACGTCAACCAATGAGAATACTAGGAGAGGATTTAACCAATTTGTCCCCAGTATACAGGGCAGACGAAAATTAGCTTATGGGTTTTTGTTTGAAATGCTTTGTTGTACCCGTACCCATTTGTAGTTTTATTATTATTAGCACCGTGTCTTACTACCCGTTCGGGCTATACGTATTTACGCTAATGTTGTGATTATGATAGGGTGATTGTAAGATGAAATGGAGGACCTACAGTTTAACGTGGGATCCGAACCACGGTGGAGGCCTGGCATTCCCCACATTCACAAGTTGTGATTAATACACTTCTTGTCAGAGGTGAAGGAAGGGTTTGGCCGCCTGTTTGTAGTGAATTTTATTTGTTTTAACGTCAATTACTACGATCGTAAATATTATAAATAAGGTTTTTTTTACATTTTTTATTCTAATATTGAGAAATAGGTATAAAATAATATTCATAACCATAAAATCAGAACGAAGCTAAAATTTAATTTAATGTACAGGCGAAACATAAATTAAGTTAGATTACAACTTTAAAAAAAAAGCTATGTGGTTTTTTCGGGTGAACCCTTTATTAAAGTATTTCTAGAGAACTTATCCAGTAGTGCAAAAGGCCTAGTCCTTTTTCTCTTAGTAAATGACAATAGATTTACGTTAGACTTTAAACCATGCGTTTCATTATAAAACGTTGTATTTTCTTATGAATTGTGCACTGTACGCCATGCGTTGTGCATGAATATTAACCTAGCCCAAGGAATTTAATATTAACTTTCTAAAGGCATAAATAAACGGTTGGGTTTTTAAAAAAGTAACATCTAAACGACCGCCTTTTTTTTTACTACGTCTTACTACACGTCCGGTCTATCAACATTTTATTACACAACTGGGGTATGGGTGAGGGAGTTAAAATGTAGAGAGGAAATAGTTACCACCCCCAGCCCTTTACCCGTGTTTGGGAAATTTGGAAAACCATTTAGGAAGAGAGACCCTGAGTACACATGACTGGGACTCGAACCTCGACTACACCATTACTGGTAAACCATACCAGAGAGGCTTAAGCCTTATACCACGTGATCATCAATACGAGTATCTTACACACAGTTGTATTAGCACATGACTTACAAACTAGGCTTAGCTAGGTTATGAACACATAACTTTAAACAACCAACCAACCATGGTTGAAGTTTAACTTAAATTTGATTAGAAAAATGACTATAAACATATACCAAATTCGTTCAGGCACCATTCGGGATTGAACCAATATATCCTAATTCTATAAATCCTCAACCACGGTTGTTTGCAATCTACCAATATTTATTGGATCGTCACAATAAATTATTAATTCAAATATAAATGTATGGCCTGAAAACGGTACTAAATAGATAAATAAATATTTGAAATATGGTACATTTGAGAATAGATACAAGCATAGTTTTTGTGTGTGTGCGATTGTTTTAGGTTTCACTTCCAAAAACATATTCGCAACTTAACACTATGAGACCATTTTAAAATCCATCACAAGGTCACCCATACCTGTACTGTCATATCCTATTTCTAATGAATTTGAGAATTTGGTGCTAACCTGCTTTCAGGTTAGGACAAATTCATGATTGTGCTATAAGTCTTAATAAATATACTATGGTCACTGACATTTTATATATATACATATTAAATATCCAATATGTCCAATTTACAATGAGCAACCATAAGTGTCACTACAAATATATTTATAGTTTGTACACAAATAAAAATACATTTAGTAGAATAAACCGATGTAATTTTCTTTTAGTAAGGTTGTCATATGAATAATCTTTTATAGAATTTTAAAAAGATGTATATGATAATATGACAAAAGTTTACTATATTCACCTCCAATCTGTCAAAATTGATACAAGCTATAAAAATATACACTCCAATAACACACTAACTTTAATATTAATACATTTATTTATGAATAGTAGCTTTATTCAATAACAGATATCAAATTATGTTGTTGTTATCAAATTCTAATATTTGAGGAAATCTATCTAGCTAGATCAAAGGTTGCTGAAATATAGCTTGTACGTTTGTGTGTGTGTGTTTTTAAAGGTATATATACAAAAACACACACACATATATACACTCACAACACTTTGTTACAAAATCACATTAAAAAAAGTTTTATGTATATTAAATTATGCATTTGAAAATTTCAAATGTAACAGTGTGAGATGTAAACTCGTTTTCTCTAGAAAAAAATACAACACTAAATCAGGACGGGCCATTTAAAGAGTGCCTGACTCAAGTTGAGAGACTGGTAGTTCTTTCTACTGGTTTTAAACCATGTGTCTTCCCATCCTATCTTAAGGTGAATCCTTATGCGTTAGTTTATTTCACCCTTATCATCTTGTCTACTTTGAATACATTGTTTAGGTATTTTAAACAAAATAAATGTAAACTAAAATTAATCAAGTAAATGAACAATCCAAAATTACAACTATATAAATTATTCATATGCTATTAAAATTTTACTTTAATTTTTAAAGTAACAGCTAATTAATACTAAATGAATGTAGATGTTTGTAACTGCACTTAGAGTGAGGCTCAAATCACTTGAACGTCGCATGCTTTCATGACACATAAAAACTAAATCTTTGAATCTACTTGAACTCGAACCAGAGAACAACAGAAAAACGTTGCCATCCTCTGAAGTGAGTGGCTTCAACGTTTATGAAAGGGGGTGAAGGTTTTTCATTATAATAAAATCAATTTAATAAAAGAGCATGTAATTAAATAAAATGTAGCTTTGGTATACAATATGTGCGAACAATAATATAAATTCTTTTATTATATTGTATCCTATTTCATTGTGTATACTCCACTTTTATTGAATGAAATTATTGTGGTAAATTATTATAATGTCAACAAAGTGTTTTATTTGGTTATTCGCCTTTTTAGTCTATATATACTTTTTTAACTTTAAAAGTTACCCCTTGGAATTTGTTTAAATAATTTATTTATCCCTAAATAAAGTACTAGTATGTTTAGACATGTATTCTTTATAGTTAATAATAAAAAATAAAACAATGAAATCTAAAATCCTTTAAATAATATTGTTACAAAATTGAATTGACGTCTCTTCACTGACTAAGAAATAATTAGTTCACCATTTTCGAGCTATAACACTATTTCCCCAAAATGTTGTATTCGACTAAATATGTTTAGTATTTAGTTTATTAACTAAATCAGTAAATTGTGCGCTTTAACAGTAAATCTTTTACTGAAACCTATTGTATACATCCCTGTATATTAACCCCCACCCAACCTCAACCTTCCTCCCACCCCCTAACCTACCATTCCCTCTCTTCTCCAGCAAAATAACCTTTTCACACGTCCTTATTAAACAATATTTTGTAGACTATCAATAATCTACCATTGACAAGGTGTTGCTGATGTATTATGTTAATTGTGATTATCTAAGGCGCTAAAATTGGGAACTTTATTAACTAAACATTCTTCATTCTTTTATGATCACTTAAATTAAGGGAATGTGTGTGCCATGTTTTTCTAAACTATTTAAATATATTTTTTAAATTGTCAACTTTGAAAACACTTTTTCATACACTTCAAAATATTTAATTGAAATTAAATGTATTTTAATATATTGCTACCATTAGATATTTGTCATTATTATTATTATCATTAGTAATTTTAGGTATCTCAATTCTTTATACTATTTTTGAAGGGAATTAATGACAAGAAGTAAATGCAGTATTGTAAACACATGGTTTTTTCTGGATATAGGATCGTAGCATGTGAACGACTATGTCAAGTTATGTCTAAGTATATGTCTATCAAGTTTGTTAGAAATTTACTGAAATATTTTTAATGTTTGCTTTTAGCTCCTGGACAATTTGAATACACATTATATTGGGAAATATTTTATCGTTATTAAAACTTTAGTTTTTGGGTTGTTTTCCATCTTATCTTTAGGAAATTCAAATGAATGAACTTTTAAATAACTTTCTAATTCCTTGGCCCCTTTTAAAAAATTTTAATGATATTTGTGCTAAACTTTTCAGTAAAAAATCATGCAAATTCAAAACTCAGCCTTAAAATATGGGTCCTAGGAAAGAGAAAACTATTTAAGCTTAAGAGATTTTCGCTAATTTCTATAAGTGGTGTAAATAGATTTGTTTAATATAGTAATGTTGTTAGCAAGCCATAACAAGGAAAGGAAGAAACACAATTTGCGATTGAATTAGGAAATAAAATTAGAAGCCAGCTTAAATTGAAATTGATTAGCTAATAAAATATTTGAAAAACAATAACGGTTTTAGTATTAATTTAAGTATTATTATATCTTCTGAAAAATTAGATTACGTTTCTATGAATTAACTGAAGAAGTTTAAGATTGTGTAATGGTAAAAGAGACATTAAACTTAGGTCACATTTTACAACAGTAAAACACAAAATTATATCCAGAATATTCTTAGGTATGGACATTATAATAACAAAAATACATTTTTGTGTAGAACGAGTTTGAAAAAGTTTAATATATTTTTTATTAACTTAGGATAATTTAATGTTACACAAAAGCCTTCACTTTACCATAGGGCGTTTCTTACCAATATGTCAAAATAAGATAAGAGGGTGCGGCTTATGTGCAACCAGATGTTTTAATATAATTAAGTAAATACCATTCATTAGTGTAATTTAAAATAGTGTTGATGTAGCTATGATGCTATTTATATTCGTTGTGTTAAGTGGTGTAAATTACTGGTAAAATACTTTTATAAGCTAATTAAAGTAGCCTTCTAATTCAAAATTAATAGGTTTCTTAAATTACTACTACTAAAACCATATTTTAATGAATTTAAAAACAAATGAATTTTGAATTGCAATACAAATTTTTAGTACATTTCGCATATAACCTGAACAGTTAGTAAGACACGGTTAAAAAAAATCATTTGCTATGTCAGATACAAACATATAAACTATAGTTACCAAAACTATTTAATTCAGTAAAAATTAAAAGTAGTATTTTATAATTGACATAATTGGGGTTTAGGTGTTTATCTATTGTTATTATTATTATTTAAATGTTCATTATATTCATTTTAAATTAAACCTAATATTCAATACTACTTTAACCTTCTCCCTTGTGTAGTTAATGCAATTTTCAATTTTATTGATTTAATATTTGTAGCTAGGTTTAGTTGTATTTACTTTTTAATCAATACATTTTTAGGCTCAACAATAATAAGTGATAAATTCAGATATACATATTATATAATAATAGGCTAACTTTAAACACATTATTAAACAGTGTATATGAATTTTCTTCACTTAACACAGACACATATTTTCTATAGAAGCAGCGTATCAGAAATATTGGCCGCAATAAAATATTAATTATTCTAATGATTACCGTTCTCACCGTTATTGCATAGTTTAAAACTAATACTTCACGCAAAATAATACCCATAAAAATGTGTAGTATGCCTATAAATTTAACACATATGATAAATGTAATAATGAATTAAAGATATGCCATACAATGATAAATAGGTATTTTTAAAGAAAAATCCATTGACAAAAAAAAAAATTAATTCTTTCATAATTGAAGGACGAAGTTCACCAAGCACTCAATATTACTTTTTGCAGGTAATCTCTGCTGTGTCACCACCAATAAAAATTGGATTTTAGTAGAAGACATACTAAAAATATAAAATATAAATTTAAAAACCTATATAAAATGTTCAATTTTTAAGAAAGAAGAAGTTTATTTGTCTCTCTTTAATATCGTCATCACGTCGTCTATCGATTGTTTTCTTTAACCCGACATAAATTGTGACTGCTACCATTTTGTTTTCATATATGAGGAGGGGTTGGTATAACGTGAAACAAAATATATGTATAATTGATTATCTCCAGACAATAAAGTAATTTTTAAAGATTATACATAATTATTACGAGATAATAAGGCGGTAAATTCATATTTGCGTGCTTTTGAACGCTCTAACAGGGTTTCATTTGAGCAACATAAAAAAATATGGTTAAACTTTTTAAAGTAGGTGCTACCAGAAGGTGACGATGGAGATAGCACCAAGGACTCGAACGGAGGATAATTGTTTCTTAAGGTGTTGTCGCCGAATAAGTGTGAGACAAAAGTAATCCCAATAATGTCCCCCTCGTTAATTGAACGCTACAATGGGAGAGGGCTATGGGGACTCACCGCGTGGAAGACAAATGCAGACACAGAAGAGAAGGAGCCAGCGTGGCGCTGGGTCCGCGCTGGAAGACGGGGCCTCCATGGGACACAACAAACGGGAAGACGAAGGCGAACGTCTTCACCTGGTGGCGGTCGACATCGCAGCAGCCAAAGCTAGCCAGCCGTGGGGGCTCCTTCACCTCGCTCTCATCTGCGCAGCTTCTTCCTTCCCGGGGCCCTTAGCTGCTGGACCCCAGACCCCGAACACAACCACCAGCGTCAGGGCCGATCAATAATGCAGCGCGCATGCGCCGACCCTCAGCCAATCCGCCTCACGCCGAAGACTAGCGCGTTGCAGTGCCTCTCTCACGCCGCCCAGGACACGCGCGGCCCACCTCCCTCCCCCTTATCCACACACCCCTTTTTCTCTCACGCTCTCTCACTCTCTTTTTTATATTCCTTTGTTTTCAATCTTCTTTAGCCCCTTCCTCGTGTCTGTTTCATCTGCTGCGGGCATTTCCTGGCAAGTAGCACAACCCCTTCGAACCTGCCGGCAAGACGACAACAAACAAACGGACGGGGCAAACATGAGACCGAAAAGTAAAGAGGGGGAAATACAATTGCTGAGGCTTATTGCATGTAGGTTCTATAACAACAACTTGCAATTCTTGACCTTTCGCCGCCTTCGATGAAAACAACAGACTGCTTCATTCCTTTTTTGACAAGGAACAACGCTCATAACTCAAAACATTTCTCTTTCCTCCTTGCCGACAGTTTCATAATATGCTATAATTCAAAGCGGTTTTTTGACAGTTACAGGAACATTCGAGACACGTACAACTCGTTGACAGGGAACGCCAACCTCTACTTCAAACACTTTCCCGAGAAGCAAGTCGGACCCAAACCAACATATGACGCTACTTACCAGCTTGACGGGACTAGCGATAAAATAGTTACGATAGTGTTAAGATGCAAAGAAGGCATTCGATACTATCACAACAACCTATAGATAAAAACACCAATAAACACACTCAGACGCATTTAGAAACAATTTAAAATGATACATATCTTTTAATCAGGATAAGTGTAATCGCTTAGCTATTCTTTGTGATTAGACGTATTCAAAATATTTTTGATGAGAATATTTTAATTTAGACACTGATTAATTAGCCTTTAGCCTTTAAACAAAGAAGATTTACATATCCTTTAATCTAACGTAATATGTCTTACAACATGTTTTACACAATACCATATCACTTAATTTTGCAATAAATTAATGCAATATAGGGAGTGTACTTTGAAAGCTTATTAGAGGATTTTGAAAAGAAGAAAAAAGAAAAAAAAATCTCCGAAACGAACTATATAACACCATGGGAACATCTTTTAATTTTATTTTTTACTTACCTCTACCTCACGATACTGACGCCTAGAGCGACAATTTTTATGTTTGATGAATGTAACAAAATAATTAGCACCCGATATCAAAGATGATATTTTTTTATAATAGATGTAACACTTTTATAACTATTTAAATTGTACTATAACAATTTAAACTATACACAAATGTTTCCAAATGTTTAAAATAAAACACAATAACATTGATTTCGATATGTTTATACCATATTGGGATCACATTTCACACTTTTCCTGTGCCCAAACGTGGCATTTAAAAAAAATACATTAAGTTAAATATAAAAGTAACATAATACATTTAATTACATAGTTTAGCCACTGTATACTATGTGCAATATAAATTGCGAAAATATGATTAAAAGATTAAAACTGGATTTTAAAAATGCATAAATAAAATGTCTAAACTGATTATAGTTCGATTATTTTTGTCAATTGGTGATAGTACTTAGGAATTTCAATTTTTTTTGTTTTATTCTAACACCGCGCGTTACTGTCCGTTCGGGTTGTACGCTTATGTACTAATTAAGCTAATGATGTATAGGGATTATGAAGGTTATATTTAAAGGAAGTATATCCGCATTTGTGTGGAAAAAACACCCTCAGTACATCCAACAGAGAATTGAACCTCGATCTACCCCTCATTAGCAGTCTAGTCTGCTGCAAGAGTAGCGCTTTAAATCATTCCGCCACATAAGAGGGATTCATATAGTATTAATTAATAGTAATATAAGCTACAATAAACCTCAATGTAAGCAATAGGCTATCTGTTACATTTTAAAATGTTTTTCTGTTCAAGGTAAATCAGTAAGAATAAAATATCACACTTAAAAATATTCCTTTGCGCGAAATAGCTGTACTACTATTTTATATCAACAAAGCCAATAAAGGTATGTTTTGTGGCTCGCGTCTTACTACCCGTTTGAACTACACCAATATTTACCAAAAAAAAAGAAGGTAAGGATAGAGAAGATGGGATTTAAAGTAAATTTACCCTGACTTGCAGGGAGATATATTGTAAAATCTTGCAGGGAAACCAGCCACAGTACACGCAACAGGGATTCGAACCCCAATCACCTTGCCACTGGCAGCTCGGTCTATTGCGACAGTTAAACTTTTAAACCGTTCAACCATCACAGCGCATTGTATACGATTAATATTTCATATCTAGATGCATATTAACCTAGACGAGAGTGTCTATAATTTGTGGAAAAAAGTGTTTGCTTAAATATTGTAGTTAAAAATCAATACACAACTTTAAATCTCACTTTTGAAAAATTGTCAGGCTTACCGAAAATCAAACACAGGGTTCTTAGTTCTGTGGTCAGACGTGGTATCGACTGAGAAACGTGCTTGGACCTTAGACCTTGATAACTTTCAGGAAAACTTAATTTATCAATAAGTTCTACCTAAATTCATTTTTACTGGTAGATAAGTGTTCATGAAATAGGTGATTAATTATCTTGGTGAAGTTAAGGCTGATTTGCCTTGTCTTACACTTAACCAATTAAACTAAACAAGCTAATAATAAAAATAGTAGATATAAAAAGATTGTCTATATACTGAATATAACAGTTATATTACCTCCATTCATTATTTCATTCATACAATTATTCCAGCATTAATTTATATATCTCTTAAATAAGATTTTTGATTCGGACGTGGTAGTCCAGGGATCGATTACCTGTTGTACGTACGGGGTATGGTCTTTAATTAAAAAGCTTCCGTCTGCTTCTTATCAAACGTTGAACCATTAATTTAAAACTACTCTTAATCTGCAAGATTGAACTATTTGGTTTAATTTGAGGTTGGGATAAATGGGCGTAGCTTGAATAAATCTTATAAATGAGTACGAATTGAAATAAAGCAGTGTTATGACATTTCTAAGGGACATTAAGAAAAATAAATTTCCATCAAACAAACGATTCCCAAATTAGTTTTTGAAATACTTACAAATAACTTTAAATCATAAAGTTTTCTATACAAAATATTACTATTATTATTTCACCTATAACAGCACAGAACTTCCCACAAATCAACCCACGAGTTGTGAGAGCTGTGTAATAAGATCTTATGCATGAATGACATTCTACAGATAATTAAAGAGTTAAACCAGGAACATCTTGATAGATAATTAGTCACCAATTCACTGATATTCATTCAACCAGTATTACATTATTTTGTGTGCAATATTGAGGCTGTTGCTTGTCTAAAAATACCTAGTTTTATTTATAATATTTAAGGAGACTTAGGTTAGTTTTAGATGTAATTTAAATATTCAATGCTTGGATGATCTCTTAAATGAAATTCTATTAACTCGACAAAATAATAATAATAAAACAATTGTATTCGATATAATAGTTTATAGCTATAGTATGATTTTCACAGAGCCTTGGTTGACTTCTAGAAAACTTACTTGATCTACTTTCACCATAATATCTTCGATAACGTTTTTTAAAGAAATAATATAAATTACAGGGATCATTTATCTGCCCATAAAACTGAAAATGTAAAAAGCATAAAAGACTTTGATATATAACTTAATAAATGTAATCTGGAGCTGTCAGTCTGTCACCTTATATGGATATTATAAATACTTATAAATTAACAATAATAATATTATAAAATGTTATCACTAGTGTTAGCAAAAATAAATGGTTGTATTTTCTTAATGTTTTTTCCTGCCAAAATTGTACTGTGCATAGTAGTGTGGTAATAAACGTGTTCTATCTTGAAGCATTATTTGAATTCAACTTAAGAGAGAATAATATTTTTAAATCTTGGTATTTTTGTGTGTGTATATATATAAAGTATAATAATGACGTTAATTTGACATTGGCATGGATTTTAAAGGTTTATTTATTATTTAAAGTTCTAAAATGTCACGTGGTTTTTTAACAACTTGGTTTTTCTTCCATATAGCTTTGTGTATGTAATGCGCAGGCTTGTGTACTGAGTGACCTCTCAAGCTGATTCACGAAATCTTCCACGAGAAGACTACAAATAACTCTTGGAATCAACACTTATTTTCCTAGGCAGAGTTCCTTCAGGTGGTGTTAAGTTCAGAACTCCAGGTTCATTCCACCACGCCTGCTGGATGGCGAAACTAATATGTGTGTTCATAGTTAACCTCTTCAAAAAACAATTCAATATATCGGCACAAGAGAAGAAGGCTTCACTTGAATTTAGTATATTTGTTACTTTAGTCCATGTGATATACTGGATAATTTGTACAATTTTGTGTGATGCTCCAGATAATGGTTTACGCTTTATCAAGGCTTTGAAAAACAATAAGGAAACTTCAGAATAATCTCTAAAAACAAGGAGTGGCAGCAATATTTTGTCATTTGGGGTATCTTAGTGAAGAGCTGGTGACACTTGGGTTATTTTATGAATTAGTAATGATCGAAACAAAACTTAAAATGTTAGAACAACTGAAACACGTATCAGAGGAAGAATGAAATAGAACAACCAGGTACAATCGAAAGGAAGATATTAGTGATACAGATCTAGAATATTTTATTGGTCCTGCATCCCATTCCTTTTTTGGAACTCTTAAGTTGGATTCTTCATTCCTGAATACAGATATAGAAGAATGGAACAATAATCCTCAACTTGAAACCGCAAACAAAGTCGCATTATTGTATTATTTTAGAGAAAAATGAAAAATAAGTGAATTTTAAAAACATATCAAACTATATTAAAAAAATTCTATAAACATAAAAATGTTTAGATTAAAAAAATTCAAGTTTATAAATTCGCTGCTATTATTTTATAACAGTTTCAATTTTTCTACTGTCATTTAAATAAAACCTTTTAACAATTTTATCATCCATACAAAAATTTAACAGGCGCTGAGGTAGTACCAAATATTATTTTTTTCATATAATTATTTTTGTCGTGTCGTTTTTTCACTAAAAGGAATACAAAATGTAATGTGCACTCTAATATTGTAATTTTTTTGAAGCACCCTACTAGTTATGTAATAATTGTTGTATGAATAAAATTATCCCTATATTAATTACCATGGTAAGAATTCTTGTATGTTCCCTTAGGTATGGGTAAGAAACAAAAATTATAAAAATATTCTAAGGAGTAGATAAATTCAAAGTGAGTTAGATTCCTTGAATCTATGGCCATCGCCATATGTATATATATATATTTCAAGAACATGTCATAAGAACACGTAAATAATTGTCAAAGTTTGGAAAATACATTAAATAAAATCCATTTAATACATTTTCAAATTATAATTTTACAATTGCTTAAGTCAAATAATGATACATGGTACATACCATTATTAGTTAAAATCAATTGACACATAATTTGTTTGAGCACAGATTTAAATTGTGTGGGGATCAAGCATACGTCGTTAAACTAAAATCATACAACCATCACGCATCCCAGATGATGGAAATTGTAAATACAGCCGCAACGTAAAAACTTATTAGTCCCTCAACTGGACTTAAACCTGAAAACATTAGTTTGAAGTTTAAAATAGTGCAATATTTTCATGCTAAGACAAATTTAGATTTAAAATAAACATTCTTAACAGCTTAATTTCACACATTTTACGACTATTTTAATCGCTAAGAGGTCTATATTTTATTTTGGAGTGTCTACTTTGGTTCTAGTTCCATACATTGTATAATAACTTATGGGGAATTCAAAAATATTCACTAAACACACAAAAGAAAATTAAAAGTTCCGAAGTTGTTCTTAGACTCAAAATCATTGAATAGAAAAATGATCTTAGCTATTAGTTTATTAAAATGATGTAATTAACATATTTATTTTGATATTGACTTTCGTAAGGCAGCCTTCAATTATCTATGATATTGATTAAAATTATTGCCTTAAATTTCTTACTCTACTACAACCAATCACACACCTCATAGCCAAGTCAAATTATTATCGGCAACCATGTCAAAGCCCATTTTCTTTAAATATTTTAATAATAATTATGCTCATAAGTGAATTTTGAGATTTTTTTTAGTAATAAAGTGTATAATAATAATAATAATAATAATAATAATAATAATAATAATAATAATAATAATATTTAACACTAAGTCTTACTACCCGTTTGGGTTATACGCTTGAGTACTAATGACTTCAGTGGTTTATGAATTGGCATGTTGGATATAGAAGTGAGCCCGCATTTTATCATAGCTGTAACGTGCAATGGGCTGCCTTAACGCGGCCCCAAGCCCCCCTGGACATCGTGGTCCAGGGTAGTTTCTAGGTCGCTACCTTATACTTTAACTCCATCCTCCACGCCCAGAAGGATGGGATGGTCCAGATTAGGCCAGATAGCCGGGGAGACGAGGATTAACTCTCCCCCCCCTTTTACAGTCACACACTGGTAGGACCGACACCGGGGACTCGTGCCTCCCATCTATCCCGGTGGTAACCGGAGCTATATACTTCCGCTCACAGAAGCGATTTTGCGATCTACACTCTTCCCCGTGTGTATGGGAATGAGATTACGCCCATTGCGCGGGGGAAAGTAATTCCCCACTCCTCGTGCGTACGAGTGGAGGCGCCCATGTTCTAGCACATGCACTACTAACTGTCCAGATTAGCACCGTAGCTCTAAAACGGCTCACCACACGAATGGTGAGACCCAAGCCCGCAGGTCCAGAACCCCAGGGGCCCGGGCCAGAAAGCCCAGAACCACACTGGTCTGTTAACACCATCACTCGTCGGCATTTAAACACACTGCCCCACAGAGTCCAACCCATTTCTGGGCCACTGCCATGAGCGAGCTCGCGACGTGGACTTTCGGCACAACCCTGTGTAATACTTATAACGGAAGTAGTCAATCTGGGGAATACCAGTACGCAGGGCCACCCCGAGCACCTGTAGGTAACCGGTGCAAGTACCATCTGACACGGGGCCCGCAGTTGAGTGAAGGAAGTGTGGAAAAACATTTAGTAAAACTACCCCCAGTTCACCCGAGCCGTCCTCGGCATTTTAACTTAACACGAAACTAGAGCGTTAGCTAACTACGCCACCGAGGCGGGTGTATTATAGTTGATTCCTATGACGTTTTGACTAATTAAATTCAAGACCCGCACCAGTCGTAACACTACCTAAAGCGTCAGTCTCACAATATTATTTATTGCCAGTGGTTCTCTACTCTTCCTTTATGCAAATTCTGGTTCACGTTCAGTAAATAACTTTCTCAAACCTACCCTTAAATGAAATCCGCTATTAATCTTGGTATTGACCGTATTAATTTAAAAAAAATCACTATGAAAATCACGCAATGGAAAAAAAACTAGCTAAAAGGGAAGTATACAACATAATTTTTGTAAAATTATTTAGAAACCTTTTTTAAAATTTGTGATTTAAAATTTCTAACTAATTTCTTTCGAAACGTTATCGGGATTGACTTAATTACCTCTATATGTAGACGGGCCTATAAAACCCAAGAAAAATAATTATTAATATTACTTTGTCTATCTGTTTTAACGTGTTATATTAACACGAAATGTTTCAATAAAAAGAAAACTTAGGGAAACAGACCAGCCTAGACATCGAAATTAAGTAATTTAATTTCACTCAAATGAATAAACGAGGACCAAGCTTCTCCGACTCACAGCTTCCCTCGTTAATTAGGCAGAGAGAAAGCTGGTAAACTCAATATCTTACCTCTAAAGGAAACGCATTTATAAAACCGTTTTAGACGTCTTCCAAACAACGTTTGGCGCCCCTTAAGAGCTCATTTAAGTAGGGAAGGTGTGTTGAGAAAACGGAGGAGGGAGTAAGTTAAACGCAACCCGGAGCTGCCATGGAGGTGATCAATCTCCCACCGGAACTGGCAGTGACCGGGGCATCCGGAGTATGTTGTATTACATCTTCAACCCGGTCGCTCTCTGTCTGCAAGATGTTCATCTTAAAATAATACTAAACTGACTCAACTTGATAGATGAAACGAATTCCTTACTCCCTTTTTTTACTAAAACAATATGTACGCTATCTTTAAAAGCTACAGAGCCAGTCATTCTGACAGATTCATATAAATCTTGAGATTCAAAAATAAAAACAATTTAAAACAAATATAATATATTAGCAATTTTTTCTAATTATTTTTATTAATATATTATTACTACGCGTCTTAATGCATATTTAAGTTTATAATACCTTAAATGTTTAAATAAAAATTAAATTAAATTATAGCACCGCGTCATACTACCCGATCGGGCTATACGCTTACGATAATGGGTTAAGAATTGGGAAGGTTGAATTTAGAGGAAGTAAACCCACATTTGTGAGGAGGGAAAGTGGAAAACCACTTAGGAAAAACCACCCCCCATTAGACAGACCGAGATTCGATTCAGAGATTCCCTGTCATCTTCAGTATAGTCTACTGAGAAAGTAGCGCGTTAGCTAACTACGCCACCAAGGTGGGTTTTAACTAATTCAAGGCAATAAAATGCTAAAGGTGAATTTTAAATAAACGCACTAGCATTAGCCTTTAAAAGAGATAGAAAACCCATGCTAAATTCTAAGACCAGGCATCCCGGGTACGCTTTAAGCAAACTTACACCACCCTAACTCCACAGTATGAAAGTGGCAGAGATATTAACGTTACTAGTAATAACATTCAATATACAGCCAGTTCCTGTGATGAATGGAGTGTGTTGCTTGTAGGGTCAGTTGGTGGCCTGGCAGACTGATGTGCAGCAGTACCTTCTGGCTCAGTGAGAAAAGAAACGGGAAACATCTCACTTATTTCCCTAGTACGTCTCTTAGGTATGGCTTAGGCTTTACAGCTGACGGTGGAACTGTTGAGGATCCATCCAACCTTCGGATTGAGTGCTGGGTACTATAGGCCATGTGCGCCAGTACTGGTGGCGCGACTCGTGATGACTTTAGTTCATTTCTTGACCAGGCTGGTCATGTGAGCAGCCATATGAATTTATTTAAAATTATTAAGACTACCTGACCAAATTTGTTTTTTGAATCCTAACCTAACCCAACCTAACTTTACCAAACGATTATATTTTAAACTGCGGTCGTTTAGTAGCTGCACAATCCTAGGTTTGGCTGTTTGGAGACGGCCAAAGCCCGAAATTGAATAGAACCTCGTGTCTTGGTCATTTTAAAACGTCCAACCCTAGGATTGAGAAAAAAAGCAGTCAATTGGCGGTTTTAGGGTTTTGTATATACATAAATACACAAATAGATATACATAACTTATAAAATACACATATATGTGTATATATGTATATTTATATGTATATATATATATATATATATATGTAGAGAGAGAGAGAGAGAGTAAAATTAGGATATCCAAATACTCCTTTTATCTTGGAAGGTAACAATATCCTTGCTTGGTTCCACTATGGTGTATAAAGTAGAATATAAGATAGAATGGACCATAGTGTAATCGGTCGAGGTAAGACTGACTGATAACTTTCAGGGTAAATGGAGTGTTCAAATGATCTACTAAATCGCGGCCACTTCATTAAAATTCTTTTCAGTACTTTTCTCACTATTCCAACTTTATATGACAGACTAGAAATTTTATAATTAAATAGATAAATACACTGACACACTCATTGTTGACAAAGGTAATCTATACTTCACATCCTAAATCAATTTAAAATTAACAAAATATCACTAGTATCAAACTTGAAATATATTTAATTTATAAGTTTCAAACATTTGTTAAGGTTGATATTAGGGAGAGTGTACCAGCATTTGCATGGAGGGAGAGTGGAAAACACTTTAAAAACCTTAATAAAGCTGAGGGATTTGAACCTCTATCTCCCTGTCATCGGCAGTCGAAAGTAGACTATTGCGAGAATGATGACTTAGACCATGTGGCCACTGAAGTAGATGTAAATATGGTCAATAGTGTGGCATAGCTATTATATAATGATGCTGTCTGTGATGATGATAAACAAATACAATTACAGCTTATGATTATCGCTCTTTATAAATAAAACCCACGTGAAATAACTAGTTGAACCTACCCATTTTCTTTAATATAATATAAATATAAATTTGAAATAGATTTAAGCCTGATCTTTAAACTAAACCATCACAAAATAAACTCTACGACTTTTCTTCTATTGCCTCTTAATCCCTTTCACGAGAACATGATTGATTAAAATAAACTTTTTTGTATTTAGAGTTCTAGTTACACTTTCTTGACATTTTGAGGATGGGGTAAGTGGACATGAAGACTGGGGTAGGAGATACCCACTTGATGTGCCAGGACCAGATACGAACCAGGATCTGAAGCTAAAGAACTGTCTCTGAGTAGAAAGTCCTTTTTACGAAGCGCCCCGGAACGTTTTTCTAAACTTTCTTACCCCCGATTAATAATACCCGCCCGGGGTGTATTCATTTCAACTACACTAATAGGGTAGAGCTGAAAAAGTATTGTACTTAGAAAATGTAGCCGCATTTGCGTGAAGTGAGAGAGTGGTAAACCATTTTTTAAAGTTATCTTAAGTACATATGGCCGGAACTAGAACTAAGTCAACATAAAACCAGACAAAATTAGCCAGCATTCTGTTCTGGAAAATTAATTATTTACTAGCTCATCATATAAATAAAGTATTTAGAAAGTGCACCTAAATTATGATAAAAATTAAAATTCACTCTTAAACATACACAATCTAAAAAGTACTTTCACGGATACCAAAACGATGTTAAATTTCGATTTTTGTACGAAGAACAATACAAAGAAATAGTAAAAAAAAACACTTGGGTGCCATTTCTTCCATGTTTTATGTGTCATCATGGGTAATATGACTAACTATTAAGAGTCATATTTTATATTTCATTTGTGCTATAAACATAATATTTTTAAATAGTATATATTTAAAATTTGACTGTTGCACATGGACACAACTGAATTGTTTAGAAAATGTCAAATCGGTGTATTGTACACATTTGTATGGTGGCTTCCACGTCTAATCAGTTTTATATATCAGCTCAAGAATGTCTATAGGACGTCCTTATAATGAGCAATTTGAACTTAAGTAACAACTTTACAAAATATATATCCTTCTACTGTTCCTGGTTTACCTTAGTACTTGAGCTATTTTGTTGCATTAAATAATTAGTCAGTAGAAACCTCGTTAAGTCTATGTCAGCTTTATTACTTTAAGAGATATAATATGTCGTGTTCCCAAGCTCAAAGGGCTTCTTGTTGGTAATCCGGTTAGGGTACTTAAGTTGGATTAGGATACAAGCAATCAATAACTAAGAAGTTGCATATATTTATAAACTACGTAATACAATTGATCACATTAAGAAGCTAAAACTTTGTCCTTAAGTGGAGAAAGCATACACTTGTAGGCCTGCATGGCGGTCAAAATGGTTTTTAGTATTGATACAGCCGCATCAGACTTTAGTTTTGTCATTTGTAGGCCTACAAAGGGTGGCATAAAGCTACTCCTGAGTCGCAGGAATAGCTTAATAGGTAGGCGGTGATTTACACACGTCCATCAACGACTCTGCCTTACAACTATGAGTGAAGTACTATCGCGAGCATGGAACAAATTCTGGATAGCGTGTAGAGCATTGGCGAGTTAAGTCAAGGCTACCGGGTTCTATTCCAGTGTTCAGGCGTGATTTATCAAAATTTAAGAACTATCTCTGAAGGTTTATTATAAAAGATGTTAGCACTAAACTATAAAACATACAAAAATATATCGTACACTTGAGTTTTGTAAAATTGAGAAGTTATCGTTAAAGTGTATAGGTGTACAGGAATATCTTAGCTGAAATTGTATTATGATTATATAGATTTACGTAAGGTTTAAGGTAACACGAAATTTTATTATTAAATCATATACACACATGTGATCACGCTGTCAAAGGCGTAAAGCTCGTAGCAAACTAAAGTCATGATAGAAGAAAAGGTCTGTAATCGAATACTGGCTGGGTGTATTAGTGATAAGCTGATTATTTGATTTATTACTGTGGTTTTTCCATTCTCCCTGAATGCTAATCCGAGTTCAATTCCTTTAAACCTCATTACTCGACCTACCCTTAAAATTACCCTGTTAGTAAATCTTGAGCTGAGCATAATAATTTAAAATAAATGGCACCACACAATTGTACACTTCATTTACCCTTAAAGGATCTGACCTTGCACGCTTCCACTATGAAGTAGCGTGTAATATAGGGTCAAAGTGTAATCGATCAAGGTGTGATTGATGCCTTCCAGAGTAAAGTGATTGTACATACTTTCTCATAGATCCTATAAGAGTTTGAAACAAAATTCCCTTATACCATTTTAAGCCAAATATTTAATTAAAGCCGTTTTAGTACAATTAAATAAAACCAAAAATAATTTTCAGAAATTTTCTCTCTAAGTTATTGGAAAAAATTCTTTAAAGAACAAGTATACAGAAGTATTTTATATCGCCAGATATAATTAAAAACAAAATTATTATAGCCAATTTAGAAAAAGTCTAGTTTCCAAAAATTAGATTCGTCATAATCTCTAAGTAGAACATTTTCATGAATACAATACTTTCTATTTAGAAAGCGCTTTTAAAAATTATGCATAAAATAAATCGAAAAAGAGTTACAAATTAAATATGAGTGGTCTGATGGAAAGTAGCTTATTTATAGTTTCCTTGGGACGCTCGCTAACAGGAACTTTGCGTGATCTCAAAGCCTGTGACTATCCTTGAACTATATCTAAGCAAACCGTCTTAAATATTCAGCGCTATATAGAAACGTTCCGGTCCATGTTTCTAATTAGAACATTAATTCTCTCTTGTGAACACATCGCACACTAACATTATGGTTTTCTTCCTCGAATATTCATCGGATAAAACTCGGATGACAGAGCATAACATCTTTAGATCACTCTTGATGCTATAATTAAGGGTTCGTTGCATTTCAACTTGTCAACTACATAGGCCCGTCAACATAGGCTACAGTATAAAGTTGAAATTCAGATTCTGGCTAGTTACTTAAGAAAGAAAGGTATCATATTTAAATCCCTGTTGAGACGGATTTTGGTTTTAATATGGTTTTGAAGTGATTCGGGGATTACTGTAAACGCAGCACTACATTCTAAGAACCCCTTTTATATCGAATACCTGTGAAACAATGCTATTATTAAAGTTATCGTTATTGTTATTATTAGTATTAATATTACACAGTCAGTACCTGGGGCTAGGGGATTAGCACGGCTTATTTTAGATCGTCCTTGTATGCGGAAATCAAATACATGACAAAAGGATTGTACATTTGGTATTAGTTGTTTCTGTCCTAGTTAAATTAGATAGTAAGTAATGAGCTTGTATTTCCAAGTATTTAGAAAGCAACCGTATTAGAGAAACGGAGTATAACTCCTATCTACGAACCTGTCGTTCGATTATAAACGGAAGAATTAGAGATATTGTTTACAATGACAAATATTTAGCACCGTGTCTTACTACCCGTTCGGGTTATACGCTTTAAGTACTAATTACTCTAACGGATTAGGAATTGGGAAGGTTTAATTAGAGGAAGTGAACCCGCATTT
>CABFOW010000034.1:242135-282203 GCA_902141385.1 Timema californicum | reverse complement strand
ACCCCCCAGTTCACCCGACCCAGATTCGAACCTCGATCTCCCCGTCCTCGGCAGTCGAGCTCAACACGACAAGCGCGTTAGCCAACTACGCCACCGAGGCGGGTTGTTTACAATGTAGTTATCAACCTCACTCTAAGTAAATTATGTTTAAGTTTTTTTTGTAGTATCTCTTTTATTCATCCTTTTACCTTATACTATATATTTAAAGCAACCAGCTAAACTTAATGACACTATAACATACGACTAAAAAGCTATCTCTAGAATTCCCTATAAAATATGTAGTAGAGGATGAGAGAACTTTGATTTAAAGTGAAACAAAGCACACATAAATTCAACGTTAACACGTGGAAAAACAATGTGACATTCTTTCACCATCGTATTATTACTTACAGAACAGCATTTATTTGTTTTATTTTGAACTAACAAGAATAAAGTTTGAACTTTATTTGCTTCGTTTCAATGCTATATTTATATTGAATGTACTTTATAAAGCAATCTGTAAACTTATATTTTACTCTTAGGGTCAACATTGCTATGGATAAATGTCCATAGATATCTGGAGTCAACTTTAAATCAACATATGTTGAATAAATAGTATTAATGTAATCATTCAATTTCAATGTTATTCTTTATGTTCTGTCAATGCTAGGGTAGCAACGAAACAACGTAAATTATAAACGTTGGCCATGCAACGTAGAAGATAGTTCAATATCCCATGAATACTGTGACTACGAAACATGTAACTATACTGTAATATTATCAATAGTTAACCAAAGTATTAAAATAAATGTTTTACTTCTCAGTTACAGCCTTTTCTCTGGTCAGCGATATCAGAAGTGATATTCGCCTGACAGATTCGGTGGATTTGGTCTGCTTTTTTGGCAACTGTTTCAACATTTAGTTAGTAAACTGGTCATGTCCCACTGTTTTTTTCTTTGGAAGATGCTTGATTGTATTTTTTAGTTTCTTGGTGGTGACAAGATTGTCATGGTCTGGTGTTGGATTTCATAGACAATCCTTTACCGTCTTCTTTGCACCCTCTTGAAGTCCTCGTCTTCAGGTTCTATGTTGGGTTTGAATGGTTCTGAAAACGTTAACGCGATGGCCTCCGCTTTTACCTCGTTAGAGGGATTGCCGGAATTGTATTATTTTGGTTTAGTCCTCTTAATTTATTACTCCATTTCTAGATATTATGTTCGTTGTCGGTAGCTGCCTATGTCATGTACGTGTTTTAATTTATTATTCTAATGCAACTCACCTTTCTCCTAATATGGGCGATGATGGTGCAGTTCTGACTCAGGAATATTGTGAACCTACCTCTACCTTCTTGTTCCAAATAAACAATCTATCATGATGTCCATATTGGGATGTCCAGTCTTAAGTCATGGTGCTACAGCGTTTGCGTGATGGAAATCTTGTATTCTTCCCGAAACAGTACTGAGAACAGGTTTACGGTCTCATCAATATTGTATTTGGTTTCAAGGTTCATATCAAAAGGTTTGTTTTATATATATTACAATACTTCTGTGGTGTTGGTTGATGGAATATATTGATCTTGAATTTAGTAGTAAAGTTTATCTCACAAATAGAGGGTTATAGTACGAGTCCATCTTTCTCAGCACAGCTATACTGGCGCTTGTTATTTGGATATGCTTTAGCAAAATGTTCAGGACATCATGCAATTTGAGGAATAGAAAGTGGATTCCCCAGATCCCATTACCACATAATTATTTTTTCCTTTTACATGTTTCACCAGAACACCTCAATTTCGGCTCGTCAACCTATTATTCAGGGGATTATATTTGCTATTTAGGTCACACCCTCCTCCTCCCCCAAAAAGATGGTCTTCATCAATAATGATGTTCAGAACTTCTGGTAGCATAGATTTAGTGGGTGTATTGTACAATGAGGCTAACAGTATGTTACCAGAACCTTGCTCAGATAAATGGCTGAAGAGTCATAAAACCGTATTTTACTGCAAAAGGGCACAGTTTAAGGTCTACTTTATAAAAATAGAAAAACTCACCAATGTTTTTCCTTCGATTTTCAAACACCTTTATTTGAAATCCAAATACGAGTTTCCACCACGTTCTCCTTTTTTGCTTGACTTTCCTTCTAATTTTCTGACTATCCAACGTTCATAAAGAAAGATAAATACCAACACGTCTGTTTAACACAGTGCCAATAGTGAACTGACATGGTAATAACTACGTGGATCTTTCTACATAAATATAGCCATAATATGCTTTACCTATCGTAGAGGTGCCATCATGTAAATAGTGGACGTGATTTATACTATGCCGATATAATGACGAGATGTCAAAGTAAAACTCATAAGTCATAATAAACCAATCCCTTTTCTTAGAGGTTCATCGTGTACTGGGTACGTATGGAAGAGTGATATTATATAAATATATCCAATTATATCCTTATCACGAGCTACATAATTATATACCTTTTATTTTTACGTGAAGCTCAATATTTTTTTTTTTAGCAAATCATATGATTGTGACATCAACCTTTAGTCTGGTTATATTCTCAACATAATTTTACTACCAAAATCTACAACCATTGAGTTGATTTATCCGAATATCTGATTACTAAAAAAAATCACCAGAAATGATAAATTAAAGGATTTAAAAAAATCTAATTTTGTTGTTCGAACGAATGAGAAACCTATATTTATTTAAAATAAAATACATATTGTCTTAACGATGAAATCAATATAAATTGGGACCTACCTTGGTGGCGTAGTTGGGTAATGCGCTGGTTTCATGTTGAGCTATACTGCATAGTATGGGGAGATTGAGGTTCGAATTTTGGTCGGGTGAACTGGGATGTCTTTTCCAAAAAGGTTTTCCACTCTCCCTCCACGCAAATGCGGGTTCAATTTATCTAAATTCAACCACTTCAATTCCTAATCAATTAGCGTAATTAGTACTTAAGCGTATAACCCGAACGAATAGTAAGACGCGGTGTTGATAATAATAATAATATAAATTGGATATGCAGAATGCATAATTTCGTTGAATGAACTATATATCATAGATAAAACATTGATGGGCCACCTTCGTTTTGAATCCAATATTTAATAATATTTTGTTTGTTCGGATAGATGTTAATTTTAAGTGATAAATGAACGTTTAGATAACATTCTAGCTTTCACTGTCAGCTATATATTGTAGTTTTACGTTGTTTTGAGTTTGGTTAACTGTCGTCGTAACAATATTATTTGTCTAAGGCTAGGCGCAAACATACAATTTTAATCATTCCACTGTTACGTCGTTCATCAAAAGACTACGGGCTCACATGTTCGTGCGTATACTATCCATACGATTGAAACACGACAGAACAGTCATAAGTAGGTCGATTAGGTTTTAGGTTTAAATATGTCGAACAACTATTGTTTCTTAGACATCGTTATTGGCGTGCGTATATTAGTGATCAAACAGTCTTGGGTCGACCTGTTCAGTCGGTGGCTGATGGTCGCACAGAAAAGTAACATCCAGTGTCTCGCGCTATTGTGGGAGTAGTTTACAGACGAAACAAAAAAACTTCATTGGAGTAATATAAAAGCAGCCTATTTTCTTTTTAAAATATTTTAAGGTGTATTTCGACGTAGGCTATAAAATAAGTAATGGGAGGATGAGTTCGTCAAAACTCGATAAACTAACTCAATAATACATTTAAAAATAATTGTATTGATAGTTTTGCAAGTCTAAATGTAGCTTATTAGATTTTCACTAAATGGTAGATGAGCACAATATTGCCTTTTTTTTTCTTGATAATAAAGTAATCCACAATCGATCGAGCATCTTCTTGTTAAATATTTTAAGTTTGTTAGTTGATGGTCTGTGAGGGTCTGCATGACTGGACTGTTTAGTTATGAGAACAATCGTGTGTATACACGTAGCCTAAGTATAGCCAAAGATATCTGAATTAATTTAAACAGACAAAAACCACGTTTTAGTAACCTTTCGGACAGTCCGGTATTTAATTACACTGATAGATTAGAAGGGATTAAGATAGAAAGGGTCGAATGCAAAAATAAGAATGCGAAAAAGTGATGGGTGAATGGGTGTGAAGTGAAGTGGCGTTGATTCACTTGCAATTAGCATGTCTCTATTCGATTCCAAATCAACGCAACTCACTTCTCCCGTGCCCTTCACTTTTACCTAATCTCGCTCTTTCATACGGCCTTTAGAGTAAATTTAACCATATTTGCGTGGAGGGAGAATGGACAATCACCTTAAGTATACACGGCTCGGTTTAGAAACCCTACCTGCCCGCCCTCAGAAAAAACAGAATATAAGGTATTGATGTTTAGTCCATGTTTACCCCGATGCAATCATAAAATAGATCAATATTTAGTTTTATAGTAAATAATTATTACGTTTGGTAAATTTTGTAAAATTGAGGTGACCAACATATTAGTGTTTCTATAACTAACTACATGTGTGATCTAATTCTAAAATTCTGCTTGTGATCTATTTCCCCGCCTCGTAATCCCGTCTATTCTTTGGAATCAAAACAGAAGTGATAGTGGCTATAAAATATATATGCTTTGATATTAATCACTACAACACTCACGACATCTTGCGATCTTCCGATGGATCCCTTTTGAAAACTTGGGCAACCATGATATATAATGTCTTCCTAAATGGCATACAGTTTGTGTACGTGCCTGCGAACACATTAACGTTCTTACGGCTTGATTAAATCTAACCAACATTTGCTGGAAGATCGGTAAACATTTGCAAATGAAAATTAAGGGGTTTGGACTTCATCACTATGCACCCAGAGATATAATATTAACAGTTATTTAGGTAAAATTTGAATTTTTCTTTGGGATTTTCAGGGATTTATGAAGAAACTTTGAGAGTTACACTAAATAAGGTGTGATTCTATAAAATACAATTTTGGTTGCTGAGACTAAAATACTACCCAAACATAATGTATGAACCTTTTCGTGTTTTTGTCATAGTTTTTTTTTAATAAAACAAATTAAATAAAAATATAAATTTAAATACGAAATTATAAATTTAAATTACATAATTCCCAAATATGACGTAGTGATAACATACGCTCTGAATAAAGTGTATTTTAACATTATTTGTAGGCTGATAGCAAATATAATATGGCATAACAAACATATATAGGTATTATGCATATTAAAGGTTAAATGGAAGATACACGGCTGAATTTAACCAAATTAGGTAATATTATTGTTATTAAAATATTTTCATAGATATCTCATAATCTTATATTTGGTTTTTAAGAAAGGATGAACGTGAGAACCAATCTCAATTTTTCGGGGTTTATAACAAAAAAATTTGACCCAAGAGTAATTAAAATAGTTCTTCGGAAGATACATTTAGTTTAATTTTTACTTTCTCGCTATCTTACAGGTAGATAAAGTATTGTGATCTTCAAAGAAATCGAAATCGATATTTTGATGAATATTGACGTTTCATGACTCCCCGAATCCAAAAAAGTGATTTTTGACTTTTCGTTTGTTTGTCTGTCTGTACCTCCAACTAGAGCCTAAACTATTTCACCGATCGAGGTAAAACTTGTTATCTAGGATTTTCATAGGGTTGCCCGAGGGGTTTTAGGAATTGGATATCTAACACTCAAATTAAGGGTAGTTTTTACTAAAGGGCAAAAAGAGAAAAAGTTGATTTTCTCAAAATAGGCTCTAACGATTTTGATTAAATTTCGTTTATAAGCATTATAAATATTCCAAACAAAATGGATTATATCAATATTTGGGAAAAATGACTTTAAGGGCTCCGGTCTGATGCGTAAATGATATTTTTATAATATCGCCTTGAATATTTGCGATATGAAATTACTTATGTTTACAAATATGTAGGTCTCTTTATAATACAAATATTTTATATGAAGCATAATTTTATAAAATCAATAACTTTGAAGCTATACGTAAATATACATATGTTTTAACTTTACGAACAAAGAAGGTAAAAGTATTGCGACTGTGAAAGAAAATCTAACCTGAAATGTTGATGGATGTCGACGTCTCAAGACCCCCCTAACCCAAAAAAGTGGTCTTTGCAATGCCGTCTGTGTGTGTGTCTGTTTAAACTTAAAATTAAGAGTAATTTAAGAAAGGGTAAAAAGAGAAAAAATAGATTCTCTCAAAATCGGCTCTAACGATTTTGATTAAAATTCGTACCTAGGTGTTGATTAAGATTATAAATAAACTGGCTATTTTCATTTTACCATGAAAATGAATTTTAGGGTACTTTACAAAAGCAGAAACTTCCGTATCTCCGCAACTATTTGAGATATATTAAATAACTTATCATTGCAAAATTTTAGTAATATTAAAAATTAAAAACTTTTATATGAAATATATTTTTATGAATCCAACAGTTTCTGAGATATTGGCGAATATATTAATACAATTTTGTGAGCTTTCGTTGTAAAGAGATATTACTTAAGTTTTAACGCAATAATTCTCCAATGCCATAGGGTAGTTAAATAAAAGTAAGTATCTAAAAAGTATGTTATTTTTCCTTAAACCTCTTAGAAGCAATGTTTGTACAGCAATGATCTATATCCATTTTAGACTCAATAGTAAATATTTACATTTTTTATTGGTCAAAATCTATAAATGAGGAATTTAATAGCTGTGCGATGGCATGAAGATTTGCAACACCTAATAAAATATCGAAAATTTTAACCGGAAGTTGAAATTTTAATACGAAGTGTTGACCCTTGTGGACACAATATTGATCTTTTTTTTATCGGTCCAAACATACAAATGGGGTAATTAATTCTTTAAAAACAAAATTATAAAATTTAAAACTGGGACCAAAAATAGTTTTACATAAGTATAGTGCAATTTAAGCTTGGGTTTGCTAGTGTATATTATTTCGTTTCACATATATTACAAGTTTGAGTAAATATCTCCATTTTCAAACAAAACAGCGAAAAAGTCCGTGCGGAGTTTTGTACCATTTATTTATATATATATGGTAATATTAGACTAACAATCTTTGAAAATTTGTCATGGGCATTACTATTACCATACTATGTAAAAGATTACAGTGTTAATATTTTTATTTTTATTTTGGCCTTAAACAGGTTTTATTTTCTACTGTATAAATACGGATTTTCCCTCACGTTCCTTTTCACCCAATCTTAACGGGTGTGGATGACCTGGCGGTCTAGGGGTAAGGTGTCATATTTCTATGCTGGCGGCCGGGGTTCAATCCCCGGTCCCGGCACAGATTTATCTGATTGTCAAACCCTTCCTTCACCTCTGACAAGACATCTTGTGAATGTGAGGAATGCCAGGCCTCCACCGTGGTTCGGATTCCACGTTAAACTGTAAGTCCTCCGTTTCATCTCACAATCACCCTACCATTACACATTAGCGTAAGTGCGTATAACCCGAACGGGTAGTAAGACGCGGTGCTAATAATAATAATAATAATATTAACGGGTGGTCCTATCGATATACGTATGCTCTTTGGAGTTGCGTCTGGCGTCTAATGATCACGAAGCGGCTACGTGGTGTTGACAACAATACACCGGTGTTGGTTACGAATTGGCGATGGCTCTGGCGTCTTTTGAATGTGTGTGCCCTCCCCACTCATCACTTAACCCCTTCCCCACTCTCCCATTCATGACTAGCCATTCCAGTGTATCGAACTCATGAATTGGTTCACCACTTCATACGTTGAGCTTTGCAGCCAAACTGCTCATTTAACAGTACGACATTGTATCTCAAGAGTAGGGCTGCGGGACAATGATACCGACCAACTCGCAAAGTAAACTGGGGGATTAATGGTAACAGGATGATAACACCTAGGTTCTTTACTGAATAGTGCTGCAATATATTATTATTATTATTATTATTATTATTATTATCATCTGCTCTGCGTCTCACTATCCGTTCGGGCTGTACACACTTACGCTAATGTGTATTGGTAGTCTGGGGATTGTGAGATGAAATGGAGGACCTACAGTTTAACGTGGAATCCGAACCACGGTGCAGGCCTCGCATTCAACACATTCACAAGTTGTGATTAATACACGTCATGTCAGAGGTGAAGGAAGGTTTAACAATCAAATAAATATGTGCCGGGACCAAGGATTGGACCCCGGAATACTAGCGCAGAAGTCTGACACCTTACCCCTAGGCCACCAGGTCACCCTGCTACAACATAACATGTATCAAAGCACACTCTTGTACTAAACGGCACCTACTTTGACAACACGGGGGTAACTACATTTGATTTCACCAGGATCCAAACCAAAGTTTATTTGTGGAGGTTTGCCGTCTTTTAGAGCACTATGCCTTAACTAGAGTCCTATCTTCATACGAATAACTTTAACTTAAAACTAAACAAGTAATTAAATCCACTTTTAAGTATTTATACATCAAGTCACGAGATTGATAATAAAGTAAAATGTTATTAGTTTTGCTGTGGGGAATGCCAGGCCTCCTCCGTGGTTCGGATTCCAAGTTAAACTGTAGGTCCTTCATTTCATCTCACAATCTACCCTACCATTACACATTAGCGTAAGTGCGCATAACCCGAACGGGTAGTAAGACGCGGTGCTAATAATAATAATAATAATATTTTTAATACGCAAAATAAAGAAATTGAAACAATTATCTTTGATTTAATTTGCATGGCTATTACAAATAAGACTGTAGGCTATCTAACATTAATTTTATGAATCGACTTATTATATAACTTACAAGTCGGCCTTCATGGTTTTGGAGTAAAATGCTCGTTTCAGGGTCTGATGTTCGTGGGTTAATGCCCGGCTAAGGTCAACAGATTTATATTGAACGATAAAAAACCGTAAAAGCAACTTTCTTCGAAGGGGAAGCAGTCCTGTCAGACTAGTGTCGATTAGGACAGGTAAAATAACCCTGGAAAGTAAGTGAAAGTATATTTTCCTCAACATTCATATACCCTTTCGCGCAAGCTCATAGAAATTCAGTGTGGAATGAACGGGGAATCATCACTTTACCTGAATTCCCCTAGTACATGACACTTCTATCAGATGGTGCAGGCAGCACTAACAGCCGAAGGGCTGAGCGTATGTTCATCGCTGAGTGGATAGAAATCACATCAAACCAACCTTCGGGCTGTTGACTTAAAGAAGAAGAGTGACTAACACCCGCTTCGGTGGCCGCGCAGTCTAACGAACTACTCTTGGAGTAGACTAGACTGCCGATGATGGAGAGATCGAGGTTCAAATCTCGGTCGGGTGTACTTAGGGAGGTGGTTTTTCCCAAATAGTTTTTCATTCTCCCTCCACGCAAATTCAGGTACATGTGAGTTCCTGTTTTTATTTATTTTTTATTTTCACTTATTTGGGGTATTTAACGTGCACTTTCTGAACCGACTGATTATATCAGAACACGAGAATTTCAACGAGTGGAAATGAAAGGGCCTACCAATTTTGCCGGGAAAGGTATTTTCACATACTTTCCACGGTTGTCTTGCAGACCACAATCAACACGGGACCAGTGGATTTACTACCCCTCCTAAGGAAGTTGTGCTACGGATTTGAATCACTCAAGAAACATCTGTCAACCCTTGATGGGTTTCAACCCAGCGACATCGAGTCCTGGCGTGAGAACTTTAGTCCAAGATCACCGAGATCGACGTGAGCTCTCGTCAACATCACCTCATTTTAATATAAACGTATTAAAAGTGCAAACACCCACATTAGTGGGTATGAGGAATGAACGTAAAACCCTCTTCGGTGGCTGCATTGTCTAAGGCATCACTTTTGCAATACACTAGATTAATGATGACGGGTGGATAGAGTGTACTGAGTGTGGTTTTCCCTAAATTGTTTCCCACTCTCTTTCCACACAAATGAATGTACACTTCCTCTAAATTCAACTTACCTAATACTTAACACATTAGCGTAGTTAAGAAATATGAGTATAACCCGAAAGGGTAGTAAGATATGGCGAAAAAAAAAGTAAAGCTTTTCTAGTCTGGTTTTCTGATAAAGGAAAGATCGAGGATTCAAATTCAGTCAGCTGTGCTGAAGGTGATTTTTCCAAATTATTCCCCAATCTTCCTATCTTCAAATATTTTCCTTTAAAACCACAATGCGTCTAAAGGGTATATACCCCCAATGTGTCCTGCCAAGGATAGAACCCCAGTCGTCCGTCAGCAGCAGCAGCACCACCACCATCTGACAATCTAATCCAGGTCTTCCAACACCTGGACTCTATTTCACAAAGCCAGGATTCTTGACAAGCGTCGAAAGAGGTGTCTGGTTTAGTCACGACACATTTCTAGTTGTTGTAAATTCTGTTTCTAGAAGAAATTTAGTTCACTAGTCAATCTTCACACCAAGAATGGTCAAGTAAACAAGTGTGGCGGCTGTTCAAGTAATGACTTTACCAAGTAAAGTGACGCCGTTACAAATATTTTAATAAAATAAGAGTGTATTTCTTAGCTTATTTAGCATTAAGATTTCAATACTAAATGAGCCAAACAATTCACTTTTATTTTCTTTATTTTTTTAATAAACAATTAAAAGGGGAAAAGTGTTAATAAAATATGAAGGTGCTCTCCGATTCTTTAAGGAATTACATGTAATAAACTACGAAAGTACATTAAATAACATATGTAATGCAATGTCCACAAAATAACGCTGGTAAATAATAAATGTTAGTTTTAAAATTAATTTAGATACCCATGGATAGGTCTCATCTAGTAAATAAAGTATTAAAATATTTCAGATGTTGGTCAGAATCACAACAATGTTTGGTAAAATTAGTAAATGTTCAAGAATATTCTAAGTAAGTATAATATTTTCCATTAAGTACATCAAAATCCCAGAACTATATTGTTTAATGTCGTTATCAAATAGAACGTTCTTTAGTGGCCGTGTGGTCTAAGGCGTTACTCTCGTATAGGACTGGTCTGCTGATGACCAGGAGATTGGGGCTTGGACACCGGTTAGTTCTACTGAAGGGTGGTTTACTAAAGGCTTTCCCACTGCTTCCTTCATCCTCATTAGGGTAACTTATCATATAAGCGTATAACCTAAACAGGTAGTGTGTCGTTATTATAAAAAATAAATAAAACAATAAATGGGACGTTTTAAAATAATATACCTATATATTATACCATCTAAGCGATCATTATATTCCATGTTTATGATGAGGCCACTGAATAATGGTCTGTACTCCTTTCAGAAGGGGTAAACTTTACAAAGATGACAAGTATTGTATTTTACAACGCAAGAAAAGTCAAGTGACTAAGGGAGAGTGGCAAACCATTTTGTAAAACCACCCTCATTAGTCCCGATCAAGATTAGAACCTTGAACACCCCGTCTTCATCTGTTTAAACTACTGCGAGTGTAGTGCGTTAGAACACGCGGCCACCAAAACGGATTCAGTCTTTTGGACCTAGATTACAGAGGGTATGCTTCACAAAACTAAACGCTTGACTTCTGACGAAAGTAAGGTATAGTTGGTGATCGACAAATTCGTGGATCTGTGTTTACTGTTACAATACTATACTTTTTTTGCTTTGCTTGAATAAAGCTCATTTTATTCTGATATGACGTTGGTCTTCCATGTGGGAAGTAGTTTGTCCAACTCTTGGGCATAATCGATTTTTACACTAAACAATATATATTTTTGTTATTTTATATCGATATAAAATATAGTGTATTAACTGAGGTTTGCATTTATTAATTTACGATGATAGCCTGAAACCTTGTTTTCCTGAACAACAATTGACATATTTTAATTCGTTCTAGGAGACTGGAATTGTGAAATAACATAGATTATTTTTTTCAACGTGTTTTAAGGCCCGTTAAAGCTATATACATATATTAATTTACTCTAACGGGAAAAGGAAGAGGAAGTCATAGTTTTAGAAGAAATTTTCCAGAATTTGCATTGGAAATGAGTGGGAAACCATCTAGGAAAAAACACCCTCGGTACATACGGTGGGGATTCGAGTCGCGAGATTTGTTGAACAAAGTTTCTGTAGCTCAGGTATAATACACTAGTATTTCAACCGTAGTTCGCTAGTAGCTAGTCTCTTGACTATTGTACCTTTGTGAAACAGGATCATTTAGACAGGCAGCGGTTTGAATCATCCAGTGACATTCGTTAACCCTGAATGATAGCAAACTTACCTTTCATGGCTCTACTATGCCTAGGGCACAGACAAATAATATACCCTGACACTCAACCTCCAGGTTAAAATAGTTGCGCTGCTTTTAGCAGCTTGCATCCTTCAACACTAGGAGCGCTGCGGTAGTCTTATCATCATCCAGATATGACACTAGCGGAGCCCAGTGTTGCAGGACTAAAGTTGGAAAAAGGAGTGTAGGGAAACCCCCGTAAGTTTAATAGTCTGTTTCTTAATTGTCTGTGACCTAGGGATACCAACCATATTCTTTTAAGCGTGCACGCACTCTTTTTGAGGTGGTAGAACAGCATACTCTTACTTTTCATGTATAGTGGCCAAACTTTTCATAATTAATAAGTGTTCTTACCAGGAAATTTTGCCAGCTGGGTGGTATTATTATTTAGCTGGGTTGTGGAAGTATAATACTTTGCAATATTTAATGATTTGTGCAACAAACATTGATATTAGCTGGGTGGCCTGTAAAATCAGCCTGTTCAAAAGGTCTTGGGGAGAACACTCACATGGATATAAATTTAAAAAAATTTGATATCCCCCTTCCCTTGGTCATAATGTTTAGAATAATGTACTCTCTATGCAGGATCTGGAAATGGTAGCCCTGACTATGCTGCAGAAAATAAAATATGGCCATAGTATAGTCCATCAGGGTAAAAATTACGTGCGTAACCTGAGATTATCCTAGCTGAAATACGTGGTTTGTTTGGACCAGGTTGATCAATGGTCAATGGATGTTTGTCGCAGGTGTCACGAAAACATATTCTCATATACTTATTTTGAACTCATCACTATTCAGTATTAATTAATTATTATTTAAAATAATATGCGCATACTAATTTTAAGCGAAATCATTAGAGCCATTTCAAAAATTTAAAATTCTTCAAAAATCGGTCATCAATGAACTAATATACAATTTTTTTTAAGAATAATAGTAAATTAAAAAATCAGATGTACCCATTTTAAACCAAATAGTTATAACAATTTTTAAAATATTCTAATTAAAAATCATTCTTCAGTACACTATCCTTAAACAAATTTTTCTCCTAAAAAGTATAACATTTATTTATTATCTCAAAGACGGCCCAGATATCAATTTTAAACCAAATCCTTTTGATAATTTTAGAATTTTCTATAATCACTTATCAGTAAACTTAACTTTAACGAATTTTTACGCCAAAACCAAATAACCTCTATAGTGTAATTTTTCAGTTCTAACACTTCCTAAATTTCAATTTTAAACAAATCGTTAAAGCCATTATAGAAAAAATTGGGACTAAAAATAACTTATCATAAAACTACCCTTAATTTGAGGGCTTAGGTAAAAAAAATCATATAGTATAACCCTATAAAATCCAAATATCAAATTTGAACAGAACTCATCCAAACAATTTGGATCTGTGGCCAGGGACAGACTGACAGGCAGACAAATAAACAGACATGGGTACAGACAGAATTGAAAAATACACTTTTTTGGTCTGGATTCACATAAAACACAAAGGTTCACCATAATCTCAAGGTTGATTTTTTTTTTCAAGATTGCTATACTTTTGCTTGAGATGAGAAAGAATAAACGAAAGGTCTAGGCTTTCGTACACACATTTGTCAACCATAACTCAATGTGACTTAGGCACAATATTAAAGACTGACATTCAAAGCATAACTGCAAATATATGGTTTTATTTTTCTATTAAAAAATATAAGGTTTCTATTAATTATTTTTATATAAACCAAATATATTAATTTTTGTAATAATTAGGTACTAAGATGGATTTATTTTTACTTAAAAGTATAAAAATATTGATACTTTTTTTTACAATTTGGTCCTCTTAGTAATTTCAATTTACAATTCGGCCCTCTTATTAATTTCAATTTTAAATGTAACCCCCTTAGTAAATTCAATTTTCAATGTAGCTTATATGATCAAATGAGTTTAACATGCGTCATTCCAGCAGTTTACTGGACTACTGATAACATGGAGATATAGAGTTATAATACCGATAAGTTGTTCTGAACGTGGCTTTTCCAAATGGTTTCTCACTCTTCTCCACGAAAATGAAGATACATTTCCTTAAAATTATACTTTACTCATTCCTAATCTATCAGCATAATTTATATATATATATGTATATGCGTATAACCCGAACGGGTAGTAAGAAGCGGTGCTAATAATAATATATATATTATATAACCCGAATGGGTGATGAAATGTGGTGAAATAAATAAATAAACTTCTAGCCTAGGAATTTAATAAAGATGCAAACATATTTTATTATTAATAATTTCAAGGATTGATGTTTGATACTGCTTTAGTCTCAAGTAGTGAGGGGATGAGTCCTACTCCCTTCCTTCTGTGGTTAAAGTGACGCACGCTAAACGGACACATTCAACCCACCATTTGGAACATCGTTTGGGTAAAGAGGCAATTACCACCCTACCCGTGATCGGCGTAAGGCACTTTCCACTTGCAATAGTATTGTTCTTTTCTAAAGATTATTTGACACTCTCAATGACCTTCTTGTTAATCTGTTTGTAAGCAAAATACAAACGTTCATGGACTTTTTAAAAAAAAGAAGGTAGTTACGTAAAGTGTTTACGTACCAATACGTGTTATGTTTCCTGAATCCGGTACGAGCTGAACTTTTTATTTCTGTTGTTTTACAAGTTATTACGTTCACATTGGTTGGGAGAGATAGCTGGAAAGATACGTCCTTTTATTTTTTTAAATTGGTTTATTCGACATACTATTTTTGCTTTATAAAGTACTAGATTCACATAATAGTTACCATCGCTGATATGGAGGTCTGGGTCTGAATTCCAGTCAGATGCATTTAGGGTGGTCTTAGCACCTGTAATTTACCATAGTTTTCCCATTTTATTTCCACGTTAACACAGGTTAATACCCACTAAGCCACCCTTAATGTCCTTACTCCTCAGAGTGATTAATTAATAACATTTCTATTAATCTTACAAATTATAAAAACAACATTTGAGGTGGAGAGCGTTTGTCCAAATAAACCAATTTAATTGTTACTACTTTGTTTTATTAGCACTACGTAGTCTAATTCTGCTAGCGAGCTAGCTAGGAGCTGAAGGAGGAGGCAGAGCAGAGGGCGCATTGTCGGTCTAAGTTCACTGATCAAAGAAATGGACCTGCTCTAAGATAAAATAATAATTGAGCTATTCAAAGAGAACAAAATAAGAAGCTGCCGTCAAGTAAATGTGCCAGAATTTGCCCGAAAAGAGAATTACAAACAACATTTTTTAAACTGTAATCCTTTCACTCTAGCTCCAATACACCGTATCAGGGATTTGATCCTAAACTCCCGATTCATGATAAGGCAATCTAGTTCACACCTAAATCTGCCGGCACTTGCAGTTACAGATATGAAAAGGTCAATTAATGAAATTTGTGAAATCTTAAGATATTAATAAGAAACTGTTCTGGAAGTGGGTATAAAAGACGAAACTAGGAGTGCAAGGAAAGACCTGTGGCATTCAAAATGAACGTGGTGATATAATCTTGGATGAAAGTGGTATAAAAGAGCGATGGAGAAATTATTTTGGGCAATTCTGTGGATAAAATGTGTAGAAATAAGTATAAAATAGGGAAAATGCTATAGGAGTGAAAGAATTAACGAGGTTGAAGTTTTTAAAGCTATGAAAATGTTAAAGAATGGCAAAGCTTCGTGCGTATATGGGATAACAAGTGAAATGCTTAAGTCTGGGGGTACGGTATTACTTGTCAGATTGTGTGCGTTGTTTAATGTGTATACTGGGATTGCGAACGCTCCTAATTACTGGAAGAATGCCGTCATTGTTCCTTTGTATTAAGACAAAGGCAGTAAGCGAGACTGTAAAAATTATAGGGCAATTAGTTTGTTGAATATTCCAGGCAAAGTTTTTGGGAGAGTGCGTGAAAGAACTGCGGGCAAGATTTGAGGTGTGCAATGTGGTTTCATGCAAGGTAGAGCTTGCATGGGCCAGATATTTGCATTGCAACAAGGGATTGAGATATGAATGGCAGTAAGAAAGAAAGTTTATTGTGCATTTGTTGATCTGGAGAAAGCTACGATCGGGTGAATAGGGGTATGTTATGGAATGTTCTTATAGACTATGTAGTGGTTCCATGGTTGGTAAATGCTATTAATTCGGTGTATGATGGAAGTAAAAAGTACGTTAGGGTCGATGGAGCCTTGAGCGAATGATTTGACATTGAACAGGGTGTTAGAAAAGGTTATGTTTAATTTTTCCATGGATAAGTGTATTAAGGATGCTTATGAGGACGTGGCTGGTTCACAATTGGACAATGTGAATGTGATAGTGTTTATATGCAGAGGATGCCGTATTAATAGCTGAAAAGGAAAGTAACTTCCACAATCCATAAAATTGTTTGAGTGTGACCTACAAACAGTATGTACCTTCGTTTAACTAAGTTATTGATAATTTCGATAAGGATGGAACAGGAAATTATTGTCAATTTAATATAAATAGAGAACTCTTAGAACAAGTAAATGATTTTGTGTATCTTGGTGGAATGTTCTGTAAAAATGGAAGGGTAGATGGTGAAATCGACAGAAGAGTGAATTAATATTGAAGAGTAGTTGTATGTACGTGGACTATTACAAAGAATCAGATAGTATCAAAAGAAGCAAAGATGGCAGTATATAAAATTTTGTTAACACCATCGTTGCTCTACGAATGGGAAACGTGGGTTTGTCAGGAGAAACACAAGAGCATAATGAATGCGATTGGAATAAGATAACTAAGAAATGTATTTGGAAAAACTTTTATGGACAGTCAGTAATGAATGGGTGGTAAAGGAGTCTGGTTTGAAAAAAAATCCAATAGGCTAATGTGAAAGAGGTGTACGGTGGCTTGGGCATATTGAGAGTATTAGTATGAATCGAGTGACGAAAAAATATATGAAGGTAAAGTGTATGGATCAAAAGGAAGGGGTAAGCCATGTAATACGTGGCTAAATTTAGTAGATGAATATGTGAAAAGGAGAAACATTAAGAGTTTTAATAATAAAAGGGCATGTATGACTCGGTGTATGGATGTTGTTGATGCGAAGGAAATATGCAAGGATAGGGAAGTGTGGAGAAAGTTAGTGAGGATGGATTAAGTAAGAAGTTTTTTTTAAACTATATTCACAGTTTATTGCCTACCCCGCAAGGGAATGGCGTGGTTAGGTATGTATGTATATTGATCTTTTTCAAAGCATTAGCTTATGGTTCTTTAAATAGTGCTATCGTTACGTAATAAGTCTGCTGTGTCAGATAATTATAATAATAAAATTAATTAGTGCAATAGGCTGAAAGAGAAATTCGAATATGGTAGATGGGGTTCAATTTAAAATATATTAGTAAATGATTCGAGAAAAACTAACAAAACCATAAAGTTTCGCCAAAAGTTTAATAAAAAGTCAACTTATCAAGGTTTTACAAATATTTTAAACAAAAACAGCTGACTCTGGAAACGCCAACAAAGGCATCAGTCTCGTTCTATATTATTTTATCTTGATAGGGAGGTAGGGGTTATAATCACTGCTGAATGTACTGAGTTTTTTTCCCATATTTAATTGTTTACCCTTCTCCCTCCATGAAAATTCAGCAACTCTTCCTTTATATTCTGAAAGACTTGAAATATTTTTCCCCCAATACATTTTAAATTAAATGGTACAACTCTAGAGATTGTTATTTATGTATAATTAAACTGATCGTACAACGCATTTGCCCTTCTAGAAGATGTGTCAATTTATCGCCTCACAAAACGTGGGTTATTGGATGACAGCAACGTGAAAGATGGCGTAGGAGGAATAGTATAGTGCAGGCATAGGCGCCCTCAAAAACTTTCTGAGTATTTGAATCCGAGACTGGCTGGCTCTATTGTGAGTGGGAAAAGGAGGTATGTTCGGAGACTCCGATAGCCTCGGGCGGACTAGTGTTGGCAGTTTCAACCCCCGCTTTGCACCCTGTCGATAGGGGGCTACGGAAAACGGGAGACGCGCGTATAACATCAGTGCATAAAGACCGCAAGTCGTTATTGCTTGCTTACATACATAAATATAATATGATCACATTGTACGCAAGATAAAGTAATATTCATACTTAGTGTTCTTGGAGTGATTTATTACAACGGGTTTACAAATTGGTTAATATCGTCGTATCCTTAATAAGAAAGACCTTGTCTGGTATTTCCAAACATTAATAAATCCACATAATTTTCTATATTTGTATGCCAAGTCACGTGTTTCTGTCTCATTTGAACAAGGCTGAGAACTAAAAGATAAAAATGGTGACCATGTGTCAATAAACGAAGGTGGGGTACATTATAAAAATGTTTCGTTAAAACTTTGTTTATATAACCTCTTTGTGTACCAGAATTTCTAGAGATATATTATATTTTTTTCTTTTCTGTTTTTCCTCAAAATTGAGCTAGCATTGAAAACAATTCCCAACAATTTTATCTTATTTTTTTGTAAGTGTGGCTTGGATGATATGTGCTACTTTTTATAAGTAAAATATTACCTTTTAATTAAACTTCAAAGAAATCTTTGAACGTATTTGGCTCTGATAAAATTAACCTTAAGAATATAATTATCATATATACATTAGTAATGAGCGATCACTGTGTGTGTATCGAGTAAAGCCTAATATAGTCTTTTTAATTCGATATACCTACGAATCCCTTTACAAATAATTACAAATTTAGAATTGTCTTTCAACATGCAACACGTACAAAGCTTAGCCAACATATCTCAAACAATTTAGTTATGTAACAAAATTTTTAAAAAAACATTTAAAACCATACTTATTTTAATTACTATAAATAGTAGGGACACAATCTACTTTTAGAATAAAGGAAAATATATTTTAACTAAATATGTTTAATTAAATCCTATTCACATTCTACCTAATATTGTGTGGTTACTAAATACATCTTCATAGCAATTTATCAACTTCAAAGTGGGATGATAGGTATTTCAGGTTAAGGCATTATTTTTGCTGTTTTTACTATATCAAAAATATTTAATTTTTTGGTTAAAATGAATCAAATATGTTGCTCCAGTAGAAACATAGATTTTAATTTACATCGCACATTAATCTCAACAGTTGTTGAATATTTGTCCAGGATGTCCTGGAAATTGATGATAACTTTTCCTCTTAATTTAAAGTTTCTCATCAACAATTCTAATATACTCTTGGCAAATATTAAATAACTGTTAAACTTACTATATGTAGAGAATTAAACTCTTTCTACTGGAGTAATATTTTATTTATTTTCCCGAAAAAAAAGGGTTGCCTTGAAAACTGTAAACAAACATTGTCGTTTTTTTCACGTCCTCTTTCATCCCACCTTAAGTGACGCCTTACATACTTTGTGTTTTCTATCCCTCTCTTACCCTTAACATATTAAACATGCTACGTATTCAACAGGTAAAACATGGGGTACCTCATCGTGACCCAAAGAGAACCCCTCAAGAGTTGAAGGAAGCGGGCTGTCAAAGGTGTACCGCGTATTATGGTATGCTCCTTCTAATATCCCTACCATGTCATTTAACAAATCTAAGGCAAGGGGAGGTTAATGTGTGCAAGAGCGAAGGCGGGATGCGGGGAAATCTCTAGAAGCCACCTGGGCCCACCTGCTAGAACTGATGTCTCTCCGCCTGTTGCTTTTTAATAGGGGCAGAGGGAGACTGGCAAGGGGATGGCACTGGAAGCAGGTAAAGCGAGATTGGGTTATAATCATGTACGGCTCAAACTAGTTTAGTTCCATTCCAAGTGTCAATATAGATATTGTATAACTTAGTTGAAGATCATTATCTAGCATCCCGTATTAACTTAAAATATGAATTAAGATTTCTAGCATGCACTTACTAAACAAAGTAGCAAGATTTAAAACCTACATTAATCTAGGAAAAGCAACACCCATACCATCATGGCTAGAACAAATCTTTCGCAAAATAAAAAATTATTTTAGGAAATACTTGATGAGATCAAACCAGATACTTCAACAACTTTAGTCGATCTCACCAATCGCTCAAAAACTAAGAAAGAATTAAATGATTGGCATAGTTATGTAATCTAACTCATAAATAAACATTTCCTCACTTTATAATCTATATAATGGCTAAAAGTGGTTTATCTTAACTTAATTCTAGAACACTCACAACAACCAAATCTGATACCGCCAATATCGCGTCGAGTATATGGACATCCTAGTATTATAGTAACTTAATGGATCTTTATTTCGCCCCGAAAATTTAACAAGGTCCCACAGTTTATAATGGCTATCAAACTCTTATATTTTTTAATCTAATGTACAAGATGAGAGATGTGTATTTTAAATAGTTGTTACAGCGTTTACCTATGAGAAGGCAGGAATACCACACTGAGAAGAATACTTCCCCGGTGCATATGTTCGAACCAAAGAGTTTGTATAGCAATATTTGTCACTCCGAAGATGTTTTTAATTTTTCATTTATCTCTTTTATTTGGAACACATTGTTTTTCAAAATCCAAAGGTGTTTTTTTGCCCTCTATATGTCATTTACTGATATACTTATTTTTCACTAAGTCTGACTAATAATTCGAGCTATACGCATTAATTATATTAGTGATAATAATTTGTATAGTATTGACGTCATCCAATGTTGTCACTTGCAATGGGCTCATCTTTGAAGATAAAACTTAGAGGAGATGTACTTGCATATGTGTTGAGGTAGAGTGGGAAACAATTTAAGGAAGAAAACCCTCATTCTACCAGAAAGAGACCCGATCTCCGATATCATCATATTCACAAACACATTCTATTGAGAGACTGATTCCTTGAACCACATGCGAACACTCATGTGATTTACTGAATAATTAATTGGCCACAAAATTCAGGAGTGTACAGCGTAAAGCATCATATTGAGTCGGAATTTAATATCTGAGCTAACGTGGCTCACTCCGGCATAAGACGCAGTGATTTTACCCCCAACCATTTCCATTGGTAGTTAATTTCTCCTATGGCGTATCTACTGCTGGGTAAATGTTCTTGAATTATCATAAAGTTCAAGCGTATCATCTTGTTAACTTAGATTTATGAAGTTTTAAGCCACAAACAGCTAACTTAATATTACGATAAATAGAATATGACAAGCAACTTTTATTTTTGTTTTAATATATAAATGAAAGTGGGATTATTTTTCTATCATAGTTTACTGAAAATACTTACATGTGAAAAATACCTAATACTCACAAACATAGAGTTAAACTGCCATAAAAACAACCCTCTTGTTAATAAACTCAAATAAAATAATGTTGAGTAGCTAACATTAACAATCTACTACTAAATTTACCTTTTAGTCTTATAATTCCACACCATTTGGCAAATTTGACAGCTGAATAACACATCCCTTTCCTCATGAATATATAGAAACTCGCATCATTAGACACGTGGGTCTAAATGTCAGGTTCATCTTGTCTGGTTTGCTGGTAACGGGGAGTTATCCAAAATAAGTAGATAATGTTAAGTGAGAGGTGCTTAAATAATATATTTTGAAGTTTATCCGGCTAATATTGACATTATCCACCCGCACTTCGTCGCACTGTTCTTCTTTAAACAATAATCTGAGATTAGTAATTTAAACATTTTATATTTTACACAAATTTTATATATGTTATTTTTATATTATTTTATCTAGAAATTACAGAACTTATGTTTTATTTAATAGTCGAAAAAGTCGAATAAATATTAACATTATATATGATAAAGAAATTGCCATATTAGCACACGCATTTTTTTCACACGTCTTAGCCCGAATTTACAGTCAACAACTCTGTACCAGAAAAGAAAAACAACACCAATTATCTGGTTTTAATTCAATTTGTCACCGAGAGCTGTTGAGCTCTTGAGAACACAAACAAAACTACTTTTAGAAAAATAAAATAAAACCCCTAAAGTTTACAAGTGAAATATGTTGCCCTCTTTCTCGCACCTACACTGTGAGGTTTGATCTTGAATTATTGCGATGGCTGGAAACAAGCAAACTGAATGCTCTTGACCCGTCGCCTGCTGCACGTGTACGGAAGTAAATCAACAACAGTTCAGTCACAAACTAATAAAATCGACATAACCTAAATTTAAATAATCCAGAAAACAAGGCAATATAACAGGATAATTACAACTTATAAAAGGTCAAAATTTTAGGTTTGAGGTTAGATTAGGTTAGGCTAGGATAGGAAATATAAGGTGATTTTAGGCTATGTTTGTTTAGTTTAAGTTAGTGGAAAAGAAATTATAAAAATGAGGTCTTTTGAATTTTAGTACATTGCTATTATTCAATTTCATAGATCAAAATGATGTTCAAAATATAATCTGAATTCACACGTGCTTAGTTTTATAAATAGTAGTCAACGTTACCCAAGTCTTACTGGCTAATGTCTAGATTATCCGAATACGGTTGAAAATGTGATAAACTATTTTCTATTTTCCACTGCACTTCGATAATGTCGATATCTACCGGCTAATATCGACATTATCTCGCATTCGCACACTACCCGTAACATATATAAGTAGATTTAGTAGTTTTTTAAAGTGTAAATAAATATATTTCTAAGGCGATCCAACTATATAAATGGTTTTTATTGGAATCACTATAAAAATTGTTTTTATTATGATGATCCGACTATTTAATAGTTCTTATTGGGATTCCACTATATGAATGGTCTTCCATGGGTATCAGGACGAAACGAATAGCTCTTTTTGGAATTCAACTATATGAATGGTTCGTCTTATGAGTATTCGACTATTTGAAGTGTTCTTCTTATGATGATCCGACTACATGAATGATTATTGTTGGGATTCAACTAAATGAATGGCTATCCTATGATGATCCGAATATATGAATTGTTCTTTTTGGGATTCGACTATATGAATCGTTCTTATAATGGCTTTTCAACTATATAAATAGCTCTTCCTATTATAATTTGGCTATATAAATGGCTCTTCCTATGGTGATCTGAATATATTATTGGCTCTTCCTATGGTGATCTGTCTGTTATGATTTGCTCTTACTATGATGATCTGACTATATAATTGGCTCTTCCTATGTTTATTTGACTATATGAATGGTTCTTCCGTTGCTGATCCTACTTTATAAATGGATCTTCCTATGGTTATCCAACTATATGAATGTAAAAACCTCCTCCCCGAATTAAAAAAAAGTCCTTGTCGTTTCCAGCATGCCCCATCTTTGGAGTTTGCTGCAACAAATGTTGTGGGAAGAGAAGAGGGGTAATTTGCAGCTTTGTGAACTTGTGAGTTTCGTGGGAACAGATACTTGGTTACAGTTTATGGTCACGAGAATTCTACAACGCAGGGACTACCCCGTCCTTAACGACACAGGAACCAGCAGTATATGAATGGGGATGAATCGATAACGTGACCTACTTTGGAGGGTGGCTGCGTGGAGAGTCTTGCTTTATATTTTAATATCAAGTATATTATTTTAAACAAAATTTAGTTTTAATGACAGTACTGATTTAGTGACTTTAACTATTTAACTCACAAGCGGGTCAGTTTTTGGTGGAATTACCTTTGTTAATTTGAAAATAAATATTCAAACGCTAAGTAGAGGGGGATAAATCACCTCTAAAGCACGCATCATTGAACAAATATCGACCTTCTGAGGAAGAGTTAAATTTCTTAATCATACGTCGAACTATCTTGGAGGTGTTTAGAATATATTATAGGTGTTTACATTACACCAAACAGTTATTTCAACACAGTACTATTTGAATAAATTATGTAAACAAAACTTCTCTATGCGGGATCCTTGTTCAACCACGTGTTATTACGGTGACCTTGTGGTCTAGGGGTAAGGTGTCAGACTTCTGTGCTGGGGGTACGGGGTTCAATCCTCGGTACCGGTACAGATTTATCTGCTTACCAAACCATTCCTTCACCTCTGACAATTACGTGTATTAACCACAACTTGTGAATGTGGGAAATGCCAGGCCTCCACCGTGGTTCGGATTCCACGTTAAACTGTAGGTCCTTTATTTCACCTCACAATCACCCTACCATTACACAGTAGCGTAAGTGTGTATAACCCAAACGGGTAGTAAGATGTGGTGCTAATAGTAATAATAATAATAATAATAATAATAATAACACATGCTATTAGTAATCCAAGTAGACTTATTTATGGTGCTAGACGGAAGACCACTGATAGGGATGCATACATTTAGAAATACCGGAGTATGTAGGGACTGGTTTGATAATTTTAAATATGGTTTTCAACTAACTTTACATAAACAAAGGTTCTGACCAGTTAAAAAGTATAATTTTTGACTTTAAAGTTTAAAAAAAAAAGTATGATAGCTTACATAAAACCATATAAAACGACCCCACATTATCTTAAAATTGCTGATGTTAAGTTATAAAAACATGACTTTATATTATATAGAAAGGTTAGATCTAGGTTTATAGGCTTTTGCTTTAATCTCAGAAGTATACACTTTCTTGTAAAGCTCCGTTGAATTTAAAAAACCCTATAAGTTCAACATTATAACTTCGTAAATAACCCGAAATTTCTAAATGGGTTCAATGCATCTCAGTGCTCTACTATGTACTATTATTATTATTAGCACCGCGTCTTACTACCCGTTCGGGTTGTACGCACTTACGCTAATGTGTAATGGTAGGGTGATTGTGAGATGAAATGGAGGACCTACAGTTTAACGTGGAATCCGAACCACGGTGGAGGCCTGGCATTCCCCACATTCACAAGATGTCTTTTCAGAGGTGAAGGAAGGGTTTGGTAATCAGATAAATCTGTGCCTGGACCGAGGATTTAACCCCGGTCACCAGCACAGAAGTCTGTACTGAGGTGTTTCTCTCTAAAGGTTCCACCTTATATCTCCACGTAAGTGAGAGTAAACTTTTCTTTAAAGTCCCACCTTCCTTATTCGTACCCCAGTAATTTAAATAGACAAATAGACCAGACGGGTAGTAAGATGCAAAGCACATAAATAAACAAATACACTAGCTCCTATAGTCTTAAAATCTGTCTAATAAGATCAACTCACACATAATCTACTTTAGGCACTGCCTGGGGTCGAATACCCCTTCCCCACTGGACATAATGTTGGCCTCTTCACCCTATTTATTCACGAGAGTAGCCAATAAAATTGAAAACTGTTTCGACTCACAACATTTTATTAATTTATGTTTCAGTTTAAAAGGGTTCCTTATAATCCGGTATACTATGTAGTACCATTTGTTGGCTTTTATTATAACTATTTTGTATTAAGGCCAGTGAGAAAAAATAGTTGAAAAATGTTATTAAAGTGATGAGTATATCTATTTTTGTACTTTACTGAAAAATAATAATTCAAATTTCAGTTGCAACCTTTTCAAAAGGTACGCCTTCAAATATATAACATATTTAAGAGTTATATAAACGTGTATAACGTTGTAACCGAGTTATAAAAAATAAAACGGATTGTGTACAAACCTTTCCGAATATTTTTAATCAATTTTCCTTCAGTCAAAAGAATATATATTTGTATAAAAGTATTTTAGTTAAATTTATATTAGGCATAGTAATAAAATAATGTGCCTAAACTTTTATAACAACAATTTAATATTTTGGCTTGTTTTCTTTTGGTTAATTTTAAATTTTATTTTGACATTAATGCCAGAATATATATATTTTATTTATATATACACACACAGAGATGTAATGTGTTTATTTCTATACCTGTATATTTCTATTTATTATATCTATGTGTATTTTTACTGCAAATACTATTATACTAAAACTTAGATGAACGTTTTATTAATCAATTAAGTACTAATGATAAGTATCACTAATAAATATTAATTAATTTCAACTGCTTGGATGGTTAAATATTTATACACTATTTTACAAACAAATATTTGAAATTTGATCAATGCTTGACATTTTAAAATACGTCCTAAAATGAACGATTTAAAAAATATATCTATTAATCTCTTTTTTTGAAAAGCATAACAAAATAACATTTCAAAATATTTTTTTCTTTATAACTAATTTTATTATATAATACAAATAAGATACATGTGAAGTGTGACATCTTAATTTTTATTTAGCCTTACATCTTTTCTCTTCCAGCACGGTTAAGCCTATGAAATTCCAGGTATAATTAAGTTTCAATACAATAAGAGCGTGTTTTAACTTTTAATGTACAGGGTTAAGAAATAAATAGTTTTAAGAGAAATTGAGATGGTAAATAAATGCAGGAAGATCTTGATGCTTTGTGAAGGTGTAGCACGTGACGTTGCTTAGTCCTTGAATTGGCTTCCCACAACACCTTCCCTCCTAATCGCAAACATCCTCTTCTCCTTGCCTGGAGGTATCGTGCAAACTTCCGTTAAGCATTAGTATGCTACGGGATATTTGAATATGTGTTATTATTATTATTATTATTATTATTATTATTATTATTATTATTATTAGCACCACGTTTTACTACCCGTTCAGGTTATACGCACTTACGCTAATGTGTAATGGTAGGGTGATTGTGAGATGAAATGAAGGACCTACAGTTTAACGTGTAATCCGAACCACGGTGGAGACCTGGCATTCCTTTGAATATGTGGCTTTGAGATTGTAACGCAATGAAGGTATTACATATATATTATTTCGATCTACATTACATGAGTTTAAATTAAATAATTGATTTAATTTATTTTTATTGAAAGTTATTAGCCATCTATGATCCCACAAAGTTGAAGATAATTCGATTACATTGTTCCAAGTACACATAAAGGCTGTATGCATGTGCAATTTTTTAGGTAAAATGGTAATTTAATACATAGCTTTAAACTAATCTTTGCTACTACCCATGTCATACTTTTACCAAAATAAAAGTTCCATAGTTTTCTCATAGTTAAATAAATATGCTATGTGTATAATACAAGATAAAAGTAGATACAACTACGCACTCACTTTTCATTCCCTTACTTACTTAGGCTAATATATGGCAGCATTTTCTAAATGGGGTTCCCTGAGGTAAAAATAAGGGTTAGTGAGAAAATAGACAAATTCTAAATGGTTAAACATTAAAAGTTAAAACTATTGTAGGTACCGTACGTTTATATTTGGCGAATGAGACAATATTTGGATCAGGTCGCTTTTACTTCAGTCTGGGTTGTCGCTATAATCTGTAACCTAAATGAAGTATCGAAATCGACTTTATGGGGCTCCAGACATGCGAATACAATAATATAAACCATTAAACTGGATAGAAGAAGAATTTACCAAACAATTAAAGTATTACAGCTGCTCATTAAAATGTGTGTTGGCTTTTGAATTTATTAAATACTAACATTAATAAATAAAGAATATGATACCATAAATAATTCAATTAAGAGTAAAACCTTAATATTTACCTTGGCAGGCATGTATACAGGGCGGCCCCATTTATTTGTGGGACATGAAAGAGGACAAAACGTGTAGTTGGGGAAAACAATTTTGTAAAAATCCCCCTCAGTACATCCGACCGAGATTCAAACCTGAATCGGCTTCCACATGAAAAAGTATAAATTTCAATTTAAAGGGTTTTGACCTTGAAGCTGAAAAATATTTTGCCTGTGGCACATTTTTTTTGGTGCTACGTTAAAAATATAGAGATTTATTTATGTTGTACTAAATATAAGAGGAGTCCGGGACTAAATTTAATTTGGAAACGCTACACCTTGGCATTAGGATCTCTAAAGATCATTGACGCACTTACGCCACCTATCCTTATCTTGAGCTAGTTCTATTCATTCCATCTCACTACAGGTTTATTCTAATGTTATCCTCCCATCTGCATCTAAATCCTCCCAATTGTCTATTCCCAATTGGTTTGCCAGTTAATACCCTGAACATGGTTCTAGATTCTTCCATTCGCGCTGCGTGTCCAGCCAATCATAATCTACGCCATTTGACTATCTTAACAACGTTTTATTACTATAGGATATATAACACTTCATTATATAACCTTCTTCACTCATCAGTAGCTACATCCCTTTTTGGGACAAATAGTTTCCTAAACACCTTATTTTGGATTAGAAACTCTTAAAGTACAATATAAATTTGATGAATCATATACGTAATTTAAAAATTAAAGCACACATTAGGTTGTATAATATAATGTATCTGTATGGTATTAATTTATTAATGGTTTAATACAAGGGCTGTTAACGTCTTGCTCTGGGGGTTAAGAATGAGGAGTGGAACAGGAGCATCAACGTGAAGCGAGGATGGAGAAATCCTGTGGTTAGAGCTGAAATACTTACTTGAGCTAGTATCCGTGTGCTAACACAAACTTTTATTAGTATTAATTAATAATAATAATAATCATAAAGTCGTCCTCAGTGGTCTTGGGGTAAAGTTCTCACCTCAGGACCCAATGTTAGTGGGTTTTAACCCAGCCAGGTTTTATCGATTTTTCTTGAACAATAAAAATTCATAGCACATCTTCCCTCGTAGGGGGATTAAGACAGTCGGTCCCATGTCGACTGTGGCATGTAAAAGAACCCTATAAGGTATGTGAAATTATCTTTCCCGGTAAAATTGGTTCTCACTCATAGAAATTCTCGTGTGCTGATATAAACAGACGATTCAAAAAGTGCACGTTAAATACTGCAAATAAATAAAATAGAAAGTAATCATGTGACCTCTTTAAGTTAATGATATTTCTAAATTATTGAAACTGAATCTACATTAATTATATTTTAGAATCTAAAGAAATTAAGCTTATGAAAACTATTTATTTCAGTACTAAAGATTTTCAACATGATTACTAGTCTCATTTATGATAAGGCTATTTTAGCTAACGTACTTCTGATAATCTACTTCAAATTCTGGAGGCTCAAAATATATCTTAAATGTGTGATGTAAAAGTTTTAGAAAGACAAGTTATTTGAATAGCACCAAGAGTGATGGTTCAATCTGCTAACTGGCCCATTTGTTTTAAGTGACTGTAAAAAGATTATACACAATTAAGGCGCTTAACTTTAGTTTTTGAACGGATGGATTTATTGGCCTATGTGGGCTATGTGAAGAGGGAATTATGGGAAGATAAAAATATTTAAAAAAAGCTATTCTCGAACAACTAGAATTCTCCTAAAATCTATTTGGAATTTCGAAATGTAAAATGTTGCGCTTACGGGAAGTGTTTTTTAGTTTTATTTGACTATTCAATTTTTATTTTACTATTACTAAACAATTTCCCCCTCTTTGTTCTGCATGCCTTACAAGTTCTATATTTATTTTTTTCTTCTATTTCCACTTCTTTTATTTACACATCCTGAAATTCGTATCTCATCTTGTTTGCAATGTACAAGAATGATAAAGAGGGAAGAAATGATTGTTTGTTTTCTCCACTCTCGACTCATCTCAAACTCTCCATTCAGAAACAAAATTTCGTTGCCCTTTCTAGAGGTTCTTACTACTTGAAAAATATATCTTTATACGTCCCTATGGATAAATAACTTGATTTTGAAGAGTTTGCTTCGTAATTAGGAGAGGGAAGTACGAGCCATCAATCAATTTTGTTTGCACCCCTTGCCTAACGATCTTCTGTGTCAATGTTGATTCAACCTAATTGGCTAGTGGAATATGGATCTAATGGGAGGTGAACAGAAAAACGGGGGGAGAGGGGAAGAAAAGAATTAACAGGTTTGCATTCTTTTATTTTGAAACTACCAGTATTTTATCTTTCTTAAATATCGTATATTCATGTAGAAAAAAATTAACTAAAACATACTTAAATTTTATTATTTCATTTGAGTTGAAATATAGTGACTGTTAGACTTCATGGCACTGAGACAAAATAAAATTTTATAAAATTTAATACCAATGATGGTTTGAGAAGCAGAGTATATTTATCGCTTTTTATATATTAAATTTTACCTTAAAAATCTGTCATGTGTTGACTAGACAGGAAACGTGTTATTATCAACAACTTTTAAACCCAGATATTTTAATAAAGAAATATATATATTTGTTTTTCACTTGATTGAAACGTGTTAATAGATTTGAGAGATTGGGCATTCAGGATCGCCGTATCAATCTTACAATATATTTTAGAATATGTTAAAAACATATTGAAACGATAGCCGAGAAGTGGGGAACCCAAATAAACTGTGTAGCCTAATTTATTTATAGATTATTAATTTAATCAAACAACAGACGTACAGACTATCCAGCGTAGGAGTAGTGGTAACTGACAGCTAAATTAATCTGACGATCAACTTTCATGAACCATATGATCTGTTAAACCTTATGTTATCACTATAAGCGCATTCTTATAGTTTTTTTTTCGTGTTTTATATGTTAATTATTCACTATGCCCAAGTGTACCTTAGAAATGATTTTAAAACTAGAGCTTGTGGAAGTTTACCCTTATTTAACAAACAAAGATGGCGCACCGACAAACTAAACTGGCGGTTGGTGATATGTTAACAACTAATATTCATACAATTGTGTTTACAAAAATTAAACTTTATATTTTGACACTAATAGTTTGTATGTCTTTTCCTCCAAGTTATTAAAATCCATTTATTTATATTATACATTTTAGTGGCCAGTTAAAAATCATAAATATGCTAAATTTATTAATTTTAAATCAATTACTCACTACACTATTTATCTCATGTTACCACGACCACGCAGCAAAAACCATATGTTTTTTTTTATTTAAACTATTCAGGAAAAAGCCAATTATACATTAATCCTTCAGGAAGTATTATCACAATTTTTTGATAACACTTTTTATTGATATTATAGTATTACTAAGAACAAATCAATTATTCCCATATAGGTTAGCATGAGTGAGTTTCAACCAATGTTTACAATACAAATCTTATTTTGTCAGTTACGACTACTCCTACGGTGGATAGACTGTAAATTACTTTGTGACGCCATTAGTAGGACAATATTCTTTTTCTGTGCATCGTGTCCTACTACCATTTTGAGTGATTTATATCTTTAAACTAATATAGTAGAGATGAATAGGATCGAATTTAGAAGAAAAGCACATGTATTATCGTGAAGAAAGAGTGGAAAACTATGTAGGAAAAACACTTTTATTAAATCCAGCCTAGATTTAAACCTCGACCTCCCCGTCACCGAAAATCAAACAAGATGTGTTCAACCCCTTAACCCATGAACCCATAGATGCGGGTAGGACATTATTTTTCTTGGGGATAGTCTAAATGTTTCTTGTGTGTATTTATTGCATCTTATAATGTGTGTTCTGTGCTTGATGTGGTAGTGACAATTCCATTCATTGGTTCGTGACAAACGTATTTATTTTATTTACAACAAATCTTTCTTGTTAGTCTTTGCATAAAACCACGTGAATGGAAACACATTCTTCACGAATCAATTGACACCCACGTAGTTATGCTTTGTTCCGGAAGCACATAATCACATTTGAGTTGGTCACTATTGGGATTATAAACAGCCATTGGACTTCAATGACACAACACCATTTTGGTCAAAGTTGGGCATTATTGGACAGCTTCAATCTCTCTGGAAAAACTTGGTAAGTTTGATAAAAATTGGTTTGTTTGATGAAAATGTATTTTTACTCATGACGTAGTATTTTAATAGCTGAGTAAATTTACTTAGGCCCAACCATTTCAGACTGACCTTATAAAATGACTAAATGTTCATTGAAAAGCCTTAAAAACAATTATTTTTTTAATTTGGAAATTTATCCGATGCATATTTAATATATTAATTATTTTTAAATTGCTGATTTTGTATGATCATGTAGTCTATAAAAATTGTAATATTTATTTTAGATAAATCTAACAACCATTTGATACTTAATTATTTGTATGTTAGTATAAAGACACCGCCTTTCTTTTCTTTCTTTCTTCAAAATTAAATGTATTATATTCTTCAAAATCAACTCTTAAAACCCTTAATCAATTTACTATGTTATGCAGATATCTCAAAAAATATTTAAATTATATGTAGGTCTGTGTTTGCGTCTGTATATAATTTATAAACGTTTTGGATAATTTTATTAATAGGTCTACAACGGGGGCCATATATCTACACATATGTGTGTGTGTGTGTGTCTTTCACAAAAATACCACTCTATTAATAAGAACGTATAAACTTAAGAGTTGAAGGTATTTTACCCAAAACAACAAATACTGTAAGATAAATAACATGGTAGAACTTGTGGATTATATTTTGCACTGTATAAGATGTGTTATCGTGGGAGATCAAAGTGACGTAGAAAAAATTGAAATGCATTGTTTGATTTACAGGTATTATTTATTTTACTGATTCTTAAACTTTTAGGATAATAGATACATTAATACTGTTATGATTTGGTTTTTATCAGAACTTTTAGGTTCTGAATCCTTTAATTAAATCTATGTAATATATATTCTTACCACTCACGCTGTAAGTGATGGATATAAGCCTCACATAAAACTAAGAACAGTTCATTCGCTACTTGAGTGATGGTAACTGACAGATAGCATAATTTTTTTATGGCAAACATAGGTTGAAAGTCACTAATGTTAATCTATGTGGAAATAATAATAATTTTTTTAGTTGGCCTAATATTATACTATCAATCAAAAGTGTTAGTAAACGCTTCTAACAATACTTCACTTAGGATTTCTATATAATTGTTTTTTTAAAACTTATTTAAATAACGAGATATATTAATACAACTATTAAGTTTCTAGTTACTCGCTTGTGGTAACAAGAGATATTATAGTGCATGGAATAATACATTAAAACTTATTATGTTCACACTTGTGTCTTCTTATAACTGGCTCTCAAAATTAATAAATATGCTTATATGGCTTTGAGAAAGAGCCATAAAAAATATTAGTTTCAAAATAAAACGTTTGAATTTTAAAAATAGATGCGCATAGACATAATGGAAGATTGTTTTTATGACGTCATCAACGGCCTTCATTTCTTCACGTTCATCATCTTAAATTGTGAAGAGAGCGCAGACTTATAGAAGCTCTCGATTTTAAATCATTTTTAAATGAATCACATACGCCAATTCCACAAAAAAGAAACATTAAAACGGTTATTTTATGAAGTTTGTGTTCAAATAATGTAAAACACTGTTAAAAGAAAGACACAGTTAAAAACAAATTATTTGTTGTGAAAGTTTTGACTGTCAAATGTGACCACTTAACATGGCCTTGCAGATCATATGGTTTGGCAAATGGATACATGTGAGCAGATTTGTTAACTTTGTTACCTGTCACCAATATTCCAGTGACGAATGGACTCCTTTTACTCTCAAAGGCAGCGAGCTTACCTTCACTGGTTCCACTATAATGCAGTTTATAAAATAGGCTCATAGTGTAGTTGATCAAGGTAAGATTGTTACTTTTCTAGGTAAGTGGAGCCTAAATTAATATTGATTTTAAATAATAGTGTTTACTAATTTTTTGTACTATGATCTATACTTAGCTAAAGCACAATGAAGACAAAAAAAATATTTAATATATTTTAACACTCCTTGTTATTGAATTTAACCATTTAAAATGTTATGACATGACAAAACATCATATGATCTTCAACCATCATTTTTTGCAAATCGTGTACATCTCAAAGCAAAAATATAAAAACCATAGATATATTTCCTTGATATTAGTGGCAAAAAAATAATTAATAGTATATGCTCTAAGAGCACATTCTTACTGAATTTCAGCTAGAATTATATCCCGTTATAAATATTATTTTGAGCAATAAATACATCTAAGCTTTTATCACACGATATTTCGATCTTACAAATTTCACTAAAACTTTTTTGACCTTCATTCTCAAACTACTTTTCAAACTTTATATTCTATAAATGATAACACAATTAACATTTATTTTGTAATTCCCAGAAGTGGGATTTCTGGACGTGTTATTATTCATACTAACTTTATATTTTAATACAAACCAATCTAAAGGCTGTTTCACAATTTTATGTTAATATTGTAATAGTAATATAAACATACTTACATACATTCACACATAAATACATATACACATACATATATTTTATACACACATACGTAAATACATACATATACAGTACACATACACACATACATACACACATAAACATATACAATAAGTACATAAATACACACATACATATATACATACGTACATACAGTCATGGGTATGTATATACATACATAAATACATATATGCATACATACATACACACATACATAGCCTAATCACGCCGTTCCCTTAGGGGGTAAGTAAAAAACTGTGCATATAGCTAAAAAAAATACTACGTACTTAATCTATTATTAGTAAATTTCTTTACACTTCCCTATCCTTGCATACACCCCTCACTTCAAAAACATCTATACACCTAGTAATGCATGCTCTTTTATTCCCAAAACTCTTAATTTTTCTCTTTTTCATACATTCGTCTACGTATTTAGCCACGTCTTGCACGGCCTAACCTTTGATCTACACACTCCACCATAATATATTTGCTTTGTCACTCGATCCACACCCATCCTCTCAACATGCCTAAACCAACGTAAGACGCTTCTCCCACATTGATCTATTGGACTCCCTTTCAAACCGCAATCCTTCAGTAGCATATGAGTTTTCCACAAACATTTCTTATATATCTCATTTCAACCTCATTCACTTTGCTCTTGTGTTTCTCCTGACAAAACCACGCTTCACACCCATAAAACAATGTTGGAGTTAACATACTTTCATATACGGCCATCTTTGCTTCTTTCGACACTTCATCCTTTTCAATAGTCTACATATATCCAAATACTCTCCGAGATGCATTCGCCATTCTGTCGATTTCACCATCTATCCTTCCATTTTTACAGAACATTTTCCTCAGATATACAAATTCATTCACTTGTTTTAAAAGTTTTCCATTTATACTAGGTTTACAATCATTTCCTGATCCATTATTACAAAGAAAACTATCTCCTTAGTTTTGGGAAATATTTATACGATGATCCACTATGCCTGTCACCACATTCAAAAGATTTAATGCATTCTGCAAGTTCCTTTCCTTCTCAGCCATTAATACAGTATCATCAGCATCTAACAGCACTCTCACATTCACATTGTCCATTTGTAAGCCAATCGCGTCCTCACAAGCATCCCTCATACACTTATCCATGAAAACATTAAACAACCATGGAGACATAATGCAACCTTGCCTAACACCCTGTTCAATGTCAAACCATTCGTTCAAAGCTCCATCCACCCTAACGCACGCTTTACTTCCATCATATACCACCATAAATGCATTTACTAACTATCCATCCACACCATACTTTCTCAAAACATTCCATAGCAAACTCCCACACACCCGATCGTACGCTTTATACATATCAACGAATATATAATACAATTTCTTCCTTACTTCTATACTACATAGGGTACATTAAAGAGTGGAAATTTTGATTGAATATAGGAATAATAAAAATAAATTTGTAACACTTTAAGATATAATAATTTAAAAGATTTGAATGTTAGTACTAGTTTCTAGTACACACTAGTTTCAGTGAACTATATTTAAGTTATTTTGAGCTATTTTACTTAGAGTAAACAAGACGATATCTAGGAGGAATCTTAATTAGATATATTAGCATTGACTTGAAGAAAGATCCATTCTGTAACAACAAAAAAACGTAATTACTGACGGTGGAGGATCGAAGTCTGGCCAGCCGAGTCTTAGGTTGAACACGTTATGTGCATCTTTCTTTGTCTTCCTTAGCTATTTTTTAAATCCAGACACATATCAGATAACGTTTTAAAAGACATTCCAAGGTTATATAGTAAGGAAAGTCTTTAGGTTGACTCTAAAAACTAATTTCACTCTATCCCCTTTCAAATATACAACATAAGATGAACCCATGTAATCGGGGAAGCTGGTTCAGTGTTAGCTTGCTTGACAAACACGGGAATACTGATAACACTGGGAAGGTTTTTACTACAATGTGATTCCACATTCTGTCTGCGCGTTGTTGTTGGTGTTTCTACTCTTTTTTATTCAGTACAACGTCTTACTACCCATTCGGGCTCTACACAAATATATTATTTACGATGATGTGATGAATAGTGGAACATCATATAGGAGCCACCATCCCTAAATATATTTGACCAGGATTCTAACCCCGACCACCCCGTCATCGGAAGGCCAGTATATTACGAGAGTTTCAACTTAGACCATTCGGCCACCGAATCTGGTTGTATTTACTTTAATTTCACCCTATTCATTTTGTTCACTCAGATTAGATAGTCTATATTATATTTCCGGTAGCCACTTAGGTACTGGGACCCTAGTGCCTTATCAAATAGGGTCAGATAAAGAATCAAAATAGGAGTATACAACGAGTTTTAATAGAGTGATTCTTGGACATACACAGTGACAAAACCCCAGCCTGTTAATCTACCAGCTAGGTCATATAGATACACCCAATTTAACAGCGTTACATTTAGGTCCTATCTCATTAATGAACCTTATAATTCTTAGACAAGAGGTAAATCATACGTCTAAAGGAGCCTGATTCGGTCTGAACCTTTACTTTAGATCCATTACTGTTTCCAGCCTGTGGGCTATGTCAGTTTTTTATTCAAGACATATATTCCCAACTACCGGCTTTCTATGCCTGCCGTAGCGTCATATGGCTTATAATTTAACCTAAGACTAGGACAGACACAATATCCTATCCCCGGCCGTCAATTAATCACTATGAACGTGTAAACCCATATTCTTTACTACGAAAGTCTGATTTTCATAGGAAGCCCATTATTTTAAAATTGAGAGCGCTTGCTGCCACGATNAATTACAAATTTGTTTATATTCTTAGTGCGTTTAGTTAATATTTTAAACATAAATTAAACAGTAATTCATAAATAAATATTACTGGAAGCCTTTTATAACCTTTTAGATTAATTTCATAGCTATTAAATCAAAAGAGATATATTTCTAGGATATCGAATGTTAGTGACTTTCAATCAATGTCTATAGTCGAAAGTAAGCTTCCTATGAAAATCAGGGTGAACTATTTATAGTTTGTAAGTCATATGTAGATATAATCAGTGTGGTTAATTATTTGAATGTGAACATTAAATAACCCAATTTTAAATAACACCTCAAACCCACATGAATCTTAATAACAGCCTTTTCGTGATAATAAGCGTAGCAGTACCATTAGTCACGCCATATAAGGTGTCTTTGACTCGAAATATAAGTATTGGATAATTAGTGATGGAGAGGTCAAGGTTCGGATCTCAGTCAGGGGGTGCACTCGAGGTGATTTTTCCACTATACTTTTCAAATATCCTCTCCGCGCTAACGTAGGTGCATTTATTCTGCTCCTATTCTTGTCCTCACCTCAAAGCTTAAGCCCTTATAACATAAGCCTTGTGTTTGATTTTATCAACTTAAAAAAACATTTAAAAAAAATATTGCACTTTCTAGAAACCGGTTGTAGGTCTGCATTGCGTATCTACGGGGGAATCCCCCACGGGAGAGATAGAACGTGTTTTTGAATTATTCATCGCGTGACCTCAGCCAGTCACAACAAATCCCGCTCACCTCTCTCGACTCTTGATGCACTAGTAGTGTACACGGGGGGATTATGCGGGCCCCGACCGGTCGGTTAAAACAACCGCCGCTACGATCGGATTGATTGTTTGAGATGGGCTGAGCTTTTGTCTCTTTCATTTTCATTAGATTCTAAAAAGTCTTGATGGTTTTATAAACAATGAAAAATATTTATACTTTTATGCACCACGTCTTAATACCCGTCGCGCTATCCGCATATTTATACGGCTCCGCCCTCTCTTACATTTGATCAAAAGTTTCTCAATAAATTATCTTTCCAGTATGCAGTATGAAACGTTTATCAATATGGTGGAACCCCACAGACTACAGTGACGTTTTCAAATGGTTTGTATTAATAATTGTCTTATACAACTATTGCTAATATTTAATTCTTATATTTTTATAAAGACAAAATCTTCTTAACCAACAAAAGTCGTTTGGAAGAATGGAATATTTTTTAGCACCGCATCTTACTACTCTTTCGGATTATATGCTTCATCCATTCATGGTAGGAATTACTCTCTGAAAGGTTTTTTTTCCTACCAATATCCTACTATATAATAGATTTCTGGTAGAGAAAAGGGCCTTTAAGAAAACAATTCCTACGGTGAACGGACTTTATGTACTAATTACGCCAATATGTTTAGGTATTAGAAAGGCTATATTTAAAGGAAATGTACCCACATTTGTGTGAAGGGAGAGTGGAAAACTTTTTTTTTAAAAACACCCTCAGTACACCCGACTGAGATTCGAGCCTTGATATTCCCGTCATTGGTAGTCTACTCTACTGCGAGAGTAACGCTTTAGACCATGTGGCCACCGATACAGTAGGTGTAATTTATTGAACATCAATTTAATTATTCGCACATTTTCAAAATTACATTCATAATAATACATATTATGTTAACTTCTATATAGTTTATCAGATTGTCAAGTTCTTGTAGATCCTATTGGCGTAATATCGCACAAGTTGATGTAACTATTCTATTTTATAAAATTTAAGATTAGACCAAATATTGTCAAGTTAATGTGTAAATATCACTAACCCCATATCTAATTAAGTAGGCCTAAACTAAATACTAATTGTTAAAACAGGTTTTTATTTGATTAGTCACCAATCTGAAGAAAACTATTAAATCTTTTCCACTTAATTTCACTAGGTCCATAACATGTAGTAAAATGGTAATATCATTCTTCCTATGATTAAATAAACATAATAATCTTCCATTGGCAAACAAACAATTTCGGCACGTTTCTTAGCAGTAGCTAATTAATGTATTTCTCTCAACATAAATGAATTTGATTAAGGGATTAAGACTTAATTAATGGTATAATATTTTATGCCCTAAATATATCTAGGCTGTTTTTTTTATTAATTTGATTCTAGAATATATTTTTTAAATGCTGACTTCGCAATATTGACTGTACGAATTGCATATCAGTAGCCTACTAGTTAAGCCGTTCTTAAACAGGGAACTTATGCTAATTTGTAAAACAATAATGAAACAACCTCATTATTCATTTAAGATGACTATAAAATAATTAAATAATAACGAAATAATATACTAATATAGATACATTTATTATGGAATAAATGAACATCATGGTTTCCCATAAAGGATCATGGTTCACCTAACTATGCCACCAGATGTTGTTTATTTTCGTTATTATGTTGCTCTTGTAAAGGTGATAGTTTATCCCTCAATATTTAACTATTTAATAGTAGCGTTATGGATCTTTATTTTCTGTATTTTTATTTTTAGGTTTTTACACCTGCCTCTACAAAATCAAAATTGTATACCATATAAATTTGTTACTTTTTTTTTAGTTTAGTGGTTTTGAGGGTTCTCTATTTTTCATCCATTTCCTGGACCTCTATTTTTTTTATTTCCAAACTTTTCAGCATTTATGTTATTTGGGGTATCCTTTTACCAATTTACCAAGCTTAAATTTTCTTCTGCACTGGAAGGAAGATTTTATAATAGTTTTGGAAAAAGTTCAAGCTACTGTCCCTACCTCCTACCCATTTCGGTTCCCATATTTCCATTTTGAAATTTTGAGATTATAAGTCAATAAGTCAAAACGACCTTGGTTTGATTCTGGATATTGCAAACGAAGATAATTTTTTAGCACTGCGTTTTACTACACATCTGGTTTATACGCTTACGTAACAATTACTCTAATTAGTTAGGAGTGAGGAAGGTTGAATTTATAAAACTCTAAACGCATTTGGGTGAAGAGAGAGCTGGAAGCTATTTAGTAACAACGCCTACTCCCC
>CABFOW010000034.1:199377-219029 GCA_902141385.1 Timema californicum | reverse complement strand
ATATATATATATATATATATCACCTCATAAAGCTGTCCTCGTCATTACCCCATCAGCGTAAATGAAGGGTGGGAATTTCAAACATTCTAAGTGCCATTTTTTATAAATGTTCTTTTTCATGTAGCTGTGTTCTATGTGCCATGTGTCATAGTTTGCGTTTGTTACAAATGCCAATTGGCTTTGGAAGTAGTTTCATATTAATGACAATAGAAAGCGCTGGTTGTATATGAAATTGATTTTGCCTTCCGGTTGTACCAAGTGCCTTACAATTATAACAGTTAGTAACCCATAAAACACTTAGAACTTAGAGTAAATATATATATACACACACACATATATATGACATTTTATAGGGCTTTCTTAGCTATTATATTTTATTATTATTCTATTTAAGTCAACATCCCGAAGGTCGGTTCGATATGATTTCTATATATTTTTTAGCACCGCGTCTTACTACCTGTTCAGGTTATACGCCTATGCACTACTTACACTAATGGGTTAGGGATTGGGAAGGCTTAATATAGGGGAAATACACCCGCATTTATATGGAGAGAGAGAGTGGAAAACCATTTAGGAAAACCTCTCTCAGTGCATCCGACTGAGATCAAGCCCCGATCTTCCCGTCTTGGGCAGTCTAGTCCGACACGAGATTATTGCATTATATCACGTGGACACCTAAGAGGGTCATGCTTTCTATTCATCCGGAGCAGGGCATGCACTCACTCCTTCGGCTGGCTATTGCTGTCTTCACCATCTGGTAGAAGAAATCCCATGTACTAGGGGAGTTCAGTGAGTGTGGTGTTTCCCCATTGCCTACCACACTGAATTTCTATGAGCGGGAGCCAAAGATACTAACAATTTTGCCGAAAAGTTATTTTAACTAAACTTCCGGGGTTCTTTTACATGCCAAAATCAACATGGGACCGATTAATTTACTTCTCTTTCAAAGGAAGTTGTGTTATGGATTTTTATCGCTCAATAAAAATAGGTTACCCCGGCTGGGTTAAAACCCACGAACATCAGGTATTGGGGTGAATACTTTACCCCAAAACCACCGAGGTCGACATTATTTAACCATGATATAGTAATTAATTTATTTAAGTGATGTATTAACTGTATTATATAGTAAATTAAACTTTTTTTAATCAAAAATATTAAAACTTCGAATCCAAGAAATTTGTTTGCCTTTCATATAAAATTTTATTTTTGGCTTTTAGAACGTTTGACATTTCCACCTTTCAATGTATATTATATTATATTATATATTCGTATATCGCAGACGCAGGGAGGGAAATAAAATGAAGATACATAAGAGTGACCTTTTGTCAATGTTGGATATTCCTGATTTATGTTTCCATGTTATAAAATAATATTCCTATTGAGACCTGATTATAAGCTTTAGTGCAGCGTTTTTCAACCAGTATGCCACGGAAGTTTAGAGGAAGGTCAAAAATAAGTAAGAAAAAAATTCAAAAGTAAAATTAATCTTTTTAAATCCATGATCGACATTATTTCTTTAAATACACACTGATAACAATATTAGCTATAGAACTATCACTAATAAACAATCATAAGACTTTTTTATTGATAAAATCTTTCCTTAAAAACTCATTGTGCGTCTAGACCATTTGAGCGCCTTGCTCAATGTGCTGTGAGTTGAAAAAGGTTGAAAATCGCTGCTCTAGTGTATACGCTTATCGAAAATATTTGGTTTAATCTATTTCCTTGCTAGGTAGAAGCATGTTCATGGGATATTTTTGAAGTCCGTTTTGAACCTGTCTCGTTAATAATGGGAACAAACACTACGAATCACTTTGTGCCTTGTTCCGCCACTCTGTCCCAACACTGCACTGCCACTGTTTGCCCGAGATAATTAACGGCAGTGCGCGCATGCGTACAGAACTTGTTAAGTTATAGTACAAGGGGAGGGGGGGGGAGACCTTTACAAACGTAATTTGTTTCCACAGGAAACCATCCTGTTCATTAACTATGCTCACACATAATAGCTCGTGATGGATGTGGATACTAAACAACAATAGTGGATAGAAATACGGGGAATTAGGTCGACTGTGGACTCAAAGGTTAAAACCGCAAATATAGAGGCAGGGGATTTTCACAGGCTCAGTTCGACTTTTGATAGATCTATTTTGAAAATGTAAGACGTTTAGAACTAAATACAAACCAAATTATTGTATCGTACACTAAATATTGCACATAAGAGTTACAAAATTTCTATTCAACATTCATTCCAGGATTTTGATAAATTATTATTTAAAATAAGTCAACACAAATACCAAACATTTTTTCATAATCCTACATATGTTATCGCAAGTTTGTACTATTTGCAACTTACATTTATTTAGGGGGAAAAAATCGGGAAATTTATGTTAAAGAATTGTAACTGACTAACATTTGCTTTGATGGAGGATGGGAAAATTACTACTGGTTTAATCAGCCGAGAGAAGGGCAGTGCTTATAGTCTATTCTTTGGAGTCAAACAATATCCCAGTATACTAATAACAAGCGCTTCAGATCGAATGTGAGGTTTGCTGACTTTGGATTCTCGGCTATGTATACGGCCCTAAAACACCAACTAACGGAGTCAAATATGTGCCCGCCAGTCTATAACCTATCTACGGTAGGACAGGTGGTAACTGACATCTACGAGAAGATTCTTAATTGCAAACATTAACTGAAAGTCACTAATATCAACCTATTTGGAAATAATTTTCATTTTCTTAGTAATGCCATGTTATAAATAACTATTTTAATAGGATGACACTAGTTAGTTCCGGCCAATGTTTGCAATAAAGAACCTCCTGTTAACGGTCACTCACTTACTACCTCTCCCTTTGTAGATAGGAAATAGGTCCAGATCAATGTGGTCTGACCGGAGGCCCGCGGGCCTAGTGTGGCACTCACAGTAACCTGGAAGAAAATTAAAGGGAAACTCTCGGTGTAAGATGTGAAATATATAAAAATTCAAATAAAAAAAAATATTTAGAAAGGACATTAATTTATATATAAGTACCTATTGAAAGTAATAGTTTATTAAATGTTTTTAAGTACCACGTACTACCATCTGTTCGGGCTGTACACAGATGTACTAATTTACTTTAGTGAGTTAAGACTGAGGAGGTTTTGAATTTAGAGGAAGTGTATACACATTTGCGTGAAGTAAGAGTGAAAAACAGTTTTAGAAAAACCATCCTCAGTACACCCGACCGGGATTAGAGCCCCAATCTCCCAGTCATCGAGAGTATAGTCTAACACGAGAGGGACGTCTTGGAACATGCGGCCACCGAAGCAGGGCCCCTGTTAAATGTTATTTGCTTGCCTATATTATGTCTATGGGATTACTAAATATATCTTCGGCCCCCGGTGCAAACTGATACTCAAATTTGTCCCTTGGGGTGAACAACGTTGGACCACCCTGGTGTCTAGATCGCCGTGGTTGAGCCAACCCAGATGGTTTCAAACAATTAAGAGCCGTATGCAGTATATAATATAAATTAATAGGGAATACCATCTCTCACTCAACCTAAATTGCTTTTTTTTATATATACCGATAGATTGGTTGACTTCCGAGACTAGACTATAATTACGACCCTCCGTCACCTTCAAGCAAAAGAGACCAAGCTACCGAAAGAGAAAATGTGTCGGGCTGTTTAAAAAAACACTCTAGACAAATATAATAGAATTCTTAAATGTTATTGCGTTTCTCCCCTTCTCTCCCCCATCCATTCATTTACCAGAAACTTCATCTTCCATTGAGGAGTTTAAAGGCCGTAAGCAAGAACGAGAATGAGTACAAGTGAAGGGTGAGTGAGAAGTGAATTTTGTTGATTTGCAATCTAATAAGATACGTTTGTTGAGACGGGTTCAATAGCAAGTGAATCAACACCACTAACTTCTCACTCACCCTTATCTTTTACTTCTTCTCGTTCTTGCATGCATCCTAAGTGTATTTCTGTTAGAGGAACGCAACCAATAAGAATTTCATTATCTGCGAGAAAATGTGTTCATTTCCTCTTTAAGCAACCCATTCCCTTGTTCTTTCATTGTTGTTTCATTACTATTACTCATCCATGCCTTCTAATTTATTCTGTATTTGGTTTATTTTTCATTTGCTTCGTTTTATTTTATACCGTCCCCCCTTCGATATCATATATTTATGACGCTAATGTCCACTTTTGCGCTGACATCTATTTACATCTTAGTGATATTATCGTTCTGCTGCTTCCATTCTCCAAGGAATTGTTCTGATTTAAAGGGAGTTTTTAGACACTCTCTATAGTCAGCTCGTGACTACTAACCTCAACACTGTCACTGCTAGTGTAAGTTATATCCCAAGGTAGCTAAGTTAACAAGGTATTACCTGTCTCCTAGGTGTGATTTATCTCGACGATACACAGATGCAACTTTGCGAGAGGTCAGCTCAAAAGGGCTTCCAAGACCACCAAAGGTTTAGTTCTTAGTCTGTGCATCACTTCATGGTTTGCAGGTGGTTAACTTAGCCACCAGTTCGACATGTTGGTGGGTGGTTAAGGAGATAGACTAAAAGTCTCATGGACCTTGGTTAGATCAAATTTTGAACACAAGCTTGTCTTATTTCCCAGATAGCCCAAATTCTGACGCTAGCATTGGGTTTATAGTATTGAATGTATTTTCAAAGATAGATTTAATTAGTACGCCAGTGGTCACCTGATATAATATCAAGCTCATTTGTCCTGGTTGGCCAGCTCGGGCTCGAATCTCGGCTGGTTGTACTGAGGCTGGTTGTTTCATAAATAGATGTACTCAAAATATATATTTCCCTCGTTTTATCTAATTTGCATAATTAATGTATGTTGAATTTTGAACGCGTATAAAGACGGGGTGGGAGGGAAAATATTAGTAAGGTGGGGTTTAATGTAAATTTGTGTTTTTAAAGTTCCTTTGACTTTTTAAATAAATTCAAATAATTACTATAGTAAGTCCGATTCAGAAATAACATCAAATGTTGATATTCTTCTTCCTTAATTAGAGAAACATAATATTTGTTATTATTTTGATTCTTTATTATGCTGGAAAAATTAATGTGAAGAGCTTTTATTTTATTTTAACCTTTAAAAGTATTTTGCCACTTAATAATAGTATTAAAAATGACTACATTAACCTTTAGCTCAGTTTGTGGAAACATTAGCCATTACTAATGTATCGTTGCCTAGAGGGTGCCCAAATGTACCAATCGTACATCTTCCTATGTCCCGATGAGATGAGAGGATAATGGCAGTGAAGATGACGGGGTGAATCCAATGAAGATATTTAACCTAACTTAAGTTTAATTAATTAAAGCCTGGTGTCCATGATAAATATTCTCTTTTCGAAAAAAATCCCCCAGTACTAGCCAGGAATTCAACCCGGGACTCCCAGGTTAACATACAAGGGTTCTGACCACTATAGCATCAAACCGGTTACTAAATAATCAATAAACCACAATGTGGTGGAAAAAATACAAACCCATTGAATTATCTAGATCCCACCTCCTGGCTCTGAATCTTGTTTCTAAGAAATCGTTCGTCTATCCTTTAATGTACCTAATCCGCTTTCATTAGAAACAGAACAGAATGGAAGTACGTCAACATTCTGGAAATACTCACGCAATCTCAAGCTATTTCAGCTGAATTGAACTCATGAAACACCGCATTAAAGGATAAGATAGAAGATATAAACGTGAAACTTATTAAAGTTTGGGAAGATTACAATTAAGATAACTTTTCCTAACGCGTATTTATACAAAAATATAAGCTTTTTTTATATTAAGCTTCTTGATGACTTTTGTCGATGGTGAAAAATAAATGGCAAAGTTTAAACAATAGCCCTATTTTTAAAAAATCATGTAATCATTTGATAATGGCCCTCTTTTTTGGGAACTTCATAACTTTTCCAATGGTGGGGGGTCTTAGATGCCCTTTAGTTGGAAGAATATAAAACCCAAAACTGAGTGGAAGATTTTTTTTTCTCCCTAAATCTTCAATAATTTAACTCCCAATTACATTATTATTATTAATTAATTCTTCATCACCAACACGAAAAGGTAACAAGCTTACTTTGAATTGTTCCATTATGGTACAACTTACAAGTTAGGTCCATAGTGTAGTCTGTCAAGGTAAGACTGCTACCTTACAGAGTAAACGAAGTGTAGTTTATTTATTTATGTTTATAGGACTTATGGATAGTTTTGTCTATACGCGTACCTAAACCTATACAACACTAACAATAAATTATATTCTTGTTGACTTTTAATGGTTCTGAAGATGAGCTGAGAAATGACCTCTTAATAAACATTACTTTTACCGATTTGTTAATCTCTTCAAAACCATCTTAACCTGTCTTACATTCTTTAATTCTTTACTATATTTTTCCTTTGAAAGATTATCTTTGCACTTTCTGTTCGCCTGCTCCTCCTCCTCTACTTGAAGTACGGGAATATTATAGAACAAGGCTAGTGCTGGTCTACTCGACTTTTACTCTTGAAGTCGTGACTTAGATCCCCATACGAGTGAATTGGGAGTGTTTTATTCCTAAAATTATATGTTTTCCTACCTTCTCTTTTTGCAAATAGTTAGCTTTTCTTAGCACTCCTTGTTTTGTTATATTAAATAAAATTAATGTAAGTTGAGCCGCTTCTGTGGCCGCATGGCGTCACTTTCCTAATAGACTAGACTGCCGATGATGGGGAGATCGTGGTTCGCTCCCTGTTGGGTCTATTGAGGGTGTTTTACCGTAAATGTTTTCCCAATCTCTCCACGATAAATGCAGATACGCTTCCTCTAAATTCAACCTTTCTCATACCTAGCCCATTAGTATAATTAGTACATAAGCATATAAACCGAACTGGTAGTAAGACACGGTGGTAAAAAAATATTATATTAGCATATAATTCGTATTGGTACTAAAGATTAGGTTTCAATTTTCAACTGCCCCATCTGTTTTTTCATAGTTGCATACATTCAAGTAGCTAATCCTACAAAGCTGTGTGAAGTTGCCCGGAAACCAACGAATACCTCAACCTAGACTGGCTTTCAAAGAATCAGCGTTCTGAAAACTAAATTAAATTTAAAAGGTATGCATCAAAGCGGTGGAGAAGCAGTCTTATGCGTTAAGCTCGCATTGAATTTGATCGCATATTAAAAGAGGAACTCGGGGTTTGAATTCTGGATGGATGCCCTGTGGTTGATTTTCAATTTGGATTTTACAGTACTCTCTTCGTGCAAATACAAGTACATTTTCTTTTAGTGCACACATTTGCTCATATCACGTTTATTGAATTACCGATTACAGCCAATCAAGACTAATTTGTCTACACGCAAATTTTATTTGATTTAAGTTCTTGATAAATTTGTGAGCTTAGAAGATTCAAACATCTACTTTTACCGACTTTAAACTTTCCTTACGTGATCGACTGGAAATGTCCGTTCGATCGGCCGTTTGCTGACCCCTGCTTTAGAGTTTATAGTTGGGCACTAGGTCTTTTTCTGAATGACTAAGGTTTGGTTCAACTTGAGAGCGAAGCTTTGTATTACTTTCTTAATGTCGATAACACTATTTTTCAGGCATCCTAAAATATGGGTTGTAGCTACTAAATAAGTATAAAACATTAATGTTATCAATATTAAGAGTTTTTGTAAATCAAGGTTTTTTAAAATATAACAAAAAATATTTTTTTACAAAAATCTTTGGTCGAATTTAAGAACTATTTCTTATATTTGGAAATATTTTAGTCAAGTTTATTTAAATACACTCGTTTTTTATATATATATACATTTTTTCGAAGGGATTTGATTTTTAGGTAAGAGCTTACCTCAACCCACCATTTTAATACAAAAGTGTTATCGAGTTTAAAACTGAAACCACTTTAGGAATGTGTAGCCGATCAAAAAAATTCAGTCGAGCTTATTAAAAAAAAATATTTTATAGCTAAATTAAACATTTATATGCATACATATTCTGACCAAGTTTGATCGACATCTGTCTAGTAGTTAAAAAATTATGGAAAGAACGCACTACTGTCAAAATGGTAACTTTTGTACTACCTTAAACGTTAACATAATGTGATTAATGGAAAGAGCAAACTATAAATAAATAACAAATAAATGTATTTAAAACAAGTAGTTCAATTTATGCACGGTAAAAGTGGAACCAATTGACCATGACGAACGTATCATCAATATTAAATAGACTGTGCCCAGTTTGATACTCGAGGTGTTCACTTCCCATTTAACGTCATTCAAACAGAGAGTTCACACTCTCTAATGACAGATGATGGAGAGAGAGAGCGAGAGATATACATCAAAACAGAAAACCTGACTACTCAACATCCATGCATAGTTTATGTTTGAATTCCCATTTGACAGCTCAACGTATCCATGAATTGGCGGCCTTCGCAACCGCGACTCTTGGTTTAAAGTCTCGTTAGATATTTGTAGCTTAATAGTTTGACCTTGTGTATAAAACCAATGTTACTAGATGACAACTCGAGTGTGTATATTCTTAAGTAACTATATAGGAGTCTGAATTTCACCATGGGTGAATCATATGCATTCTAAATAAACGTAAACACAAAATATCTCAAATTTAACAATTTTGGAGATAGAACACTTGCATTCTCGGGTGACAATATGTTTATTTATAATTTTTATTGAGTTACTATATCTCTCTGTCTGTTTGTATAATATTTTACCTTTTATGTGTATCTATATGTAAGCTCTCGTTTCTGCCTTTCCCTGTTTTTTATTTATTTGAGTATATCTGAATTTTAAGATATCTCTGTCTTGTTCTGTCCCTGCCTAAAGTCCTTTGTCACCGTCTGTCAGTCTTCCTATCTGTCTCTCTGTACCCCTGCCTTTATATGTGTGTATACTTATCTCTCTTTCTCTCAATGATTGAATGCCTTATATATGCTTTATATTATTATGTACTTTCTGATATTATAGTACGGCTAAACAACCACAAACAGGAAAATTCTTAAATAAAATTTATTTAATTTATATATTTATTAAATTATACTTTTGGGAAAGTCTCAACCACATCATAAAACAAAATCAAGTTTATTCATGCTAATACATCTGAATAACGTATTTGTCTCCCACCTAGATCTCAACACAAGCCAAAATAAATTAGTGTCTAGGACCATAGTTATGGTCAGCTCTGAATCACTATTACTTTTCTTTCTATATTAAGGCTAAAATATCACTGGGACTCGAATAAATAAGGTATATCAGAAGTACCTATAGAGGAAGTGCTTTAAGGAATAGCACTGTAGTGGTCATGCCTACTTCAAAAATGATTAAAGTAGGATTATAATATTTATAAATATTTTTAAAGCTAAGATAGTTCAATGAATCTTGTGAGGGAGCCGTGGAAAAAGAGGAAGTCATCTTGGGAAGAATGATGAGAATGAAAAAGAGAAAGCACATGACTGCATTGATAGACAAAATAGAAGAGGAATGTCAAAATTTCGACAGAAATATGTTACAACACATAGGAGGATTAAGAAATGGACATTGTGGGACAGCCAGGATCATCATCGACAAGGGGGAAATCTGATCACTGATGACAAAAAAATAAATCAAATGAGGGTTGAGAAAATATTTTGAGAAATTGTTGAATTGTTTTAGCCTGGAAATTACATTCGGAGATCAAACAGAAGAGGTATAATCTGATATGGAAGTAACAGAAGAGAAAGTGAAGAAAGCGATAAGAAAGCTCAATAACTAAGAGGCACTAGGAGAAGACCAAACTACAGTAGATATGAATAAAGAGGATGGAGATAGTTTCACGTAGTGGTGTACAAATTAATCAGCATGCTATGTAAAGAAGATCAGCTGTCACAAGAATGTAAAACAGCAATAATCGTGCCCGTACATAAGAATAGTATTAAAATGGACGGTTACATTTATAATGTTGCATACAAAGTTCTACTACTAATTAATTATCTTAGAAAAGCTATAACCATGTACTTACATAGACATAGGAGAGTATCAGTCTACTTTTAGAGCTGGGAGTAGTATTAGATATCATATTTACATAATGAGACAGCTTTGGAAAAAGTTCTGGGTGTATGACAAGGAAATCATGAATAAGTTCGTAGATTTTTTTAAAGAGTACGTCAGCATTCATATTAAAGGTATTTACAAAGTGATGAAAGGGATGAAAAATCCACAGAAACTAAGGATAATAGCTTGTATAGAAAACACAAAAACAAAATTAAGTTTAAAGGAGCATTTTCAATAAAACTTTAGATAAAAACCGGAGTACGGCAGGAGGATACCATTTCGCCAATACTGTTCAACCTATTTTCAGAGAAAGTTATAAGTAACATACAAGAAGAACTGGAAAGGGGTAGTGCTGTTGAATAAAAACAATAAATGGCTGCCATATGTTGATGATATCACAGTTATGGTGGAAGAAGAAGAAAATATTATAGAAATCTTGAAACAACTGAAAAAAAAAGGTCAAAAATAATGTGTTGGACATAAAATAAACAAAAATTAAAGTCATAAATATTTCAAGAAAAGTTCAAAATGAGAGTACAGCACATATTGAGGAAATGAGTTTGAGTAAAATGCAATGAAGGAAATGAGATAAAAGAAGACAGACATATGTGAAGGTTTTATAGCTGAGGCCCAAGAGCTCAAAGCCTGAAAAATATATGCAAGAACGTGTCTTTTAATACCAAAATGTGTGCATATAATGCCATAATGAGCCTCCGAAACATGAACTATGACAAATAAAGAAAGGGAGAGGCTCAGAATATTTGAAAGAACATTAATGAGAAAGATTGGGGAACCTGTGGGAAAGTAGGAAAGTTACAGGAGAAGAATAAATTAGGAATTGTATGATCTGATGAAACAACCCAATATTGTTCATAAGATAAAAGTAAATGGGATAGATGTGCAGGACATGTCGCTAGGATTCGGCCAGAACGGAGACCAATAAGCATTACTCGAAGGAATGCCAGATGACAGGTGACCTCTAGGTTGACCAAGAACAAGATGGTGAGACGAACTGAGGAAAGTTATGAAGGGGATGGTAGTGTACGAGAACACTTCAAAGAAGAAAGTACCGGTCAGGATAAGATGGAGGCAGCAAGGGAGGTCAGCGTATTATCTAAAGGGCTTTTGATTGTCGATGATTGATTGGTAAATCGTTAATTCTTGAAAATCGCCTCGTTTGAATATTATTTATTTACATATAGCTTTAAAAAATACTATTTGGTTTCCATGACAACATGAACTACTTAAGTTGATCCATGAAAACAAAGAATATATTAGTTTTACAGTCATTACAATGAGGCTAAGCTAGTTTAATTTGCACTAGGAATGCATGCAACGCCTCATGATTTTCACTGTGGCTTACCCATTTTATTTTCAGTGCCGTCGAATATATGTTTTTTTAAGGCTTAGACCTCCCTTGCCTTTGAATCTTCCTTGGAAGAGAGAAACAAACACATGAATGTAATTTCTGCATTTAATTTAATTTAGTACAGCTATTAATAGATATAATACGACTTTTTTTTAGTTCGAGATAGTACCAAGTGTTCACTAGAGTTTTAACAGTCGTTTTGAATATGATTTAATTTTAAAATGTTCCCTCTAAACTACTTTTTTTAATGGAACCCAAAAACTTAATTTGAAGGTAGCTCGATAGTGGTTTATACTAAATAGACAATCGTTGATTTTTTTTTTATTTTTGAACTTTTCTTCTTTCTCTTATTGTATGCACACAAAAATTACGCGAAACATTTCGTTTAGTAATTATTGGGTTAATTGTTACGTTAAAAGAACCAAATCAAGTCGAATAGTCTTAAAACATGTTCATCATTCCTCTGGGTGAGTATTTTGAGAAACATTACTTGGCTAAGGGTATTCTGTTTTTATTATCAACAGTGCCTAAATTAATTATTTATATAATATATTTATAGATAAGTTTCATCGCTCAGAAATAGAATAAATTGACACTAATATTTTATGCTAAGCAATATTTTATTATTCTGAGCTAATTTTTTATAAGTCGTCTGGCTATCTTTGCGATTAGGATATGCTTTATAAATAATAACCCCATCTAATTTTAACTATATAAAATCTATTGGTAGATATATTCGTAACATTTCAAAATAATCTGATTTTTTTTGATCCTGCATATATTGTAAGCATTCTTTATTGCCTTAAATTAAATTAAATAATATCTATAACTATCATGAGTCATTACCAAATATAGTTAATAAGTATCTTGTCATTAAACATGTTATATTTTACGTGAAATCAGATTCACAAATATTTTGGAAATAGGTTTGGTTGTTAAGAAATGCACTACAAAAACGAAATAAAATATTAATTTATTTTGAGAGTAACAAGGTTTGTACATGCCAAGCCCATCTTTAATATTACACATCTCCTTCCAAATGGAAATGTTCCTGAAGGTGTTTGAAAACCTAGCTCGGAATGCTAAAGAGCCCAAAACCACAAGCAATATCAAACCCCACCCTTACATCTTTCACCATCCCTTTAACACCCATCGCTCCTTCGAGCATTCGTGACGTCATGATCTTGTTTACATTGTCACTTGCCTCGAAGCCAGCAAGGTAGAATTTCTTTTTCCCAAACAAGGAGTTGAAAACAAGAGGTTGAGTTGTAGAGAACAAAACTAGAACAAAAGCAAACAAGGCGGTCTTGTCATCTCTTTTGTCAAAGATACATATAAAGTTTCGGGTGAAGATTCGTTGAAACTGGCCTCCCCAAGTTCAAAGTTCATAGAGTCATATTTACAGGATGGCATTTTTTAGTTCCAATAATTCGATGTTAAATGAATGGTTCGATGGTCAATATATAGTGGTATTTATCAAACAAGTAATCAGCCGAATGAAAATTTTTTCTTGCATCAATATATTCCATGACTCAACTTTATTATACTTTTTGAAGACCAAGCATGACAGGACACGTAATTCAAATCTCCTTGTTTCCATGGCGATAAGCCGCAGTAAAAAAAAAAATATATATATATATATATATATCAAAGAACATTGCACATGAGCTCGAGCAAAATCAATTGAATTATATTATTTAGTTTTGACTCACTTAACCACACCAATGGTCACGTGGTTTAAAGTGTCGGGCTTGTGTTTTGCTATTTATCTGCTGACGGGGAGGTTAAATATATAATCTCAACTGGATGCACCGGGGGGTGGGTGGTTTCTCATCCCATTTTTTAACATTACAAACAAAATGGTTATTCTCGTTTTCTCATGAAAATGACTTAGAGGGTACTTTACATAAGTGGGAATTTTCAATTTTGAAATCTCCTCAAATGTTTTAGAAACGAATAAACTTATTATTGTAAAGTTGTAGTACTACTAAAAGTAAAAAGTTTTTATTCGAAATTTTTTTTTTTGTAAAACCAATAGTTTATGAGCTATAAGCAAACATCAAATATATAATATATATTTTATGGGGCACTTTTAAATTGAAATTGATTGCTATGCTCCTTGGTAAACACAGATATCCCTCTTTTCTCATTGTTTCTGTAACAGTATATATTATTTCATGTATGATCTTTGTTGGAGTGTTTCTGCAACAATGAATGTTTCATTTCACAAATCTTACGAGCTTTTAGCAAATTCCTCTATTTTATTAATTTATTGTGTCGTAACCATAAAAAAATTATATTGAAAAATGTAATTAATTAATTTTTTGTTACTTTTTATGCGCCAAATATGATTTAAATGATCGTATTTTCTATATTTTGGGTGCCACTTCACGGTAATAATAGGAAGCGTGTTGAGAGGCTATGTATACCAAATTTGGCTGAAATCATCCGACTTGTTCTTAAGTTATAAGAGACACACATATATGTCTTAGCCTCAATTTTTTTGGTACTATGTAAATAAAAAGTATATTGGTTAACTATCTTGTTTCGAACCATGTACAATTTTAAACAGGAAATTTCGTACATGTAATCCAAATTAATAATTCATGCTATGTGAAATCATGTGGAGTACGAGTGATTCGTGGTTCACTGTAGGTGTGGCTCCATTTCCTAATCGCCTCAATCGTGTTATGCGCTTGTTAAAACAACAAAATAAGATCAAATGGTAGCTCATAGATAAACAATGAACACGGACCTATCAATCAAGCTGCTCATTTATTAAGCTTGAGGCACATATACCTAGTGTTTAAAAATTAATTTATTAACCAATAAACCACAATAGCCGGAAAAACATACGGAATATTTTTTGCCTAGAGAAAAATCGGGAAATCACAGAGAATTTTACAAAACCTAGAAAAACGTACTGTAATATTTGTTAATTTGGGACATTTGAATGAAAGCTTAAAATAGTAGCCTAGATCGTTTATGGACGAAAGAGTGAACTAAAAAAATAATAATGCTTATTCAGGAATGTTATATTACCCTTTAAATAAGGGCTGTGAAGCGACACAAAATGTATTTCCCAATTAATCTTAAATCTGCCTTTTGTAAACATAAGTCACATTACTTCCCACTAAGTCAGTTTGATTAAAATTGAAATTTTATTAATCTTTTCCTCAATCGATCTGTCTGAAAAGTGGGAATTCCTTCTGAAAAACCTGTAAAATACAAGGAATTTGGTAGTAATAAAATAGTGACAATCCTGTGTAGGCATTAAAGAAAACTTGAAATTAGTTAGTAAAACTCAGGCGAGCATTAAGTAAAAAAAAACACAATTTTCTTTGTTTTGCTACTAAATATTTCACATATAAATAACATATCAAATCAACTAAAACAATATGAACTTGATGAATTAATAAAACTAGAACATGATGAATTAATAACACTATATATTTTGATATAACTGAAGGAATCCTCACTAGTGCCCGTGCAGTATAAGATGCCAGTCTCTCAATAGGCTGGACTGTTGATGATAAGGAGGTTGTGGTTCGAATCCCAGCCAGGTATACCGGGAGGTGTTTTCCAAATGTGATTCATTAGTATCCCCCACTTTGACTTCCCCCTCGACATTAATATGTGTGCACTTTCTCTAAGCTACCCTTGTCAACCTTGCCGTCTATATTAACCCGCTGATAACAATGCTGTTTAATGTAATAGTGAAATAAATGGAGGCTCAACTGTGTTAAGGCTCCACATTTAATTCCAATGCAAAAGTTACTAGGTCCATACCGATGCATAGAGAGCAATTATTCGAATTCTGGAATTCGGTTTTGAGAAGAGATTTTGGCTATTAATTTCCCTGTCTAGTTTCTTTGTCAGGGGCTGACATAGCCCTGCGTCCTGAAATCAAAGACAATTTGAGCTACCGAAACCCAAAGCTTCCTCAAACCCGATCCTAGGAGGTAAGCCAAGAAAGGCGGTAAACCCAAGAGGAATTAATAAATGAGAAGATAAAAATCTGGAGACTACCAAAACTTAAGAGGACCAAAAGAGAGAGAGAGAGAAAGAGAGAGTGAAGTCGCCTCAAGCCCTCCCTTGAGAAAAACAATGCATTCAAAGACGCGAAAAGCGAGAAGAAAACGGGCGGGAGTGAGTTTTTGGCCGGGCACCACGCCGGTAGCTGCGGGACCCCCATGACATGGCTGGGGCGCATGCGCAAAAGGCTCCACCCACGTTCCCTATTGATCTCACGGCGCGGACGAGGCAAGTCAGGAGAGAAAGAGAGAAAGGGGGGAAACGCGTTCCTCCATTCCCCCACACCACAAAGAGAGTCCGGACCCTGGTCCAGTGTGATCTCCCGGCTCGTAGAGCGACGACCACGACGAAGAAGACCAGTCTTCAGCTACCAGTGTCTGTTGGAACAGGAAGAAGGGGAGGACCGCTCACACCATTCTTGTCGGCTGCTGGCTGGGAGAATGACGGCCAAGTCGGGGGGACGTTCGAGGTGGCCTTGAAAACCCCTCCGGCTCCCCCCGCCCCTCTTCGGGAAGTCCAAGGGTCGGGCGATGGACCCTAGAACCACGACGGCTGCCGGTCTTCTTGCGTCCACCTTGCTGCTTCTCACCTTACCCACAGGTAAGTTGATGAAGGGGTGTACATTTGTTTTCATCGTCACAAACAGTGAATTTATCCTGAAACGACGCAGCACCTACTCAAAATATTACAGGATATACTTTATTTTTAAAAATCACTTTATTTCCAGTTTTTGTGAAAAAAATAGTATATTAATTTGAAAATATTTTTGTCATAGCATTAAAAAGACAATCATAATAATATATTAATATCACATAAATCAACATTTTACTGTGGGTCAATGTCATTTGGTTTTGCTATTATTATTACAATTATTTATTAAGAAGCCACTGTCCATAACAATTCTATTTAATCATCTAAAAATAATTAACTATCAAATATATCCAAATGCTCTTGTGATTTGTTTGTTATTAATCAAGTCTTTGGAGTGCAAAAATGTATATATAGATTTAGCTATTTCATTACGTATTTAATAATATTTTTAGATTAATTGAATTATAAATCAATTCATCATATTTGTATTAATATTTCAAAACAAATAATAATAGTAACTGTGATAAGCTATAATTAAAACCGTCAGCCACTCCTAATTTATTTATAATGAATGAGATGTCATTGTTTATGTTCAAGATTAATGTTAATATTAAATCACACTTTAATAATTTTAACTAGATCTTGTTTGTGAAACTTGTGTAAGCGGCCTAATGTTTAATCTGTTAAATTTGTTACCATACGTATCTTCGAATAATAAAATAGTATTCTATAGCAAGCAATTAAATACGTTCGCTATTTGCGATGAGTTAATTTTGCCGTACTTAAATTATTTTTTTTTTCTTTTTAAGCGTCTGTGTTTCGAATTTGACATTTTACTAGAGTAAAATTACATACATTAAGACACAAATTGCCAAATATTAAAACAAAAAATTCAACCAAGAAGTTTTTCTTACAAGTGTTTGAAACATTACTTTAATAATTTTAACTTTGATTAAGAATCACTTAAAAATACATTAAACTTACTGGTAAAATTATTTCACGTAGCGTTGACCTAAAGGTCAAAGGCACTGTAATTGAACTCGGTCACCATTGGTGTGGAGGTTGGGGTTAAAATCCTGATAGATTGTACTGGAGATGGGAGATTCACTGGTTATCCCATTCCCTTTCCACATTAATGTGGGAAATATACTTTCACTAGTTTCGGAAACTTAAATACAATATTTAGATGAAACTACTAGAGCGAACAGTGAACAGAGTAATAACAAATTAGCCGAACGTTTAGATGCCAATAAATATTATACGTAGCTTTGACTAGATTAAATTTCATCCCAATTGTTTTATCTTTTCTACAATTCTCACCTCATTCCCTTTGACCAAACTGTTAATAATCCGTGTGTTAAATGTGTTACCTAAAAATAGTATATTTTGCAGCATTAGGTTGATTTAGGGTTTGTGGATAAAATCCACAAGCTTAACTAATGTTGCATTGTATATTAATTACAATCTCAAAACCTGGACTAGATGTTTGAGACCACTTACAAAATGTGATTAATTTAATATCCATACACATGTGCAGAAGTAATTGTTCATTAACAAGTTTGACTCCTAATTGAGATATTAGGATTGTAGCCTATCCCCTTTCGGGGTCAGGGGCAGTTTTCTCGCAATGCATTTCCCAGACTCCCGACTAATGTTTATGTTTTAATACTCGCAATCTCTTCTCCTTCTTATATTGTAAAGTTTAGTTTAATAACAAAGAGCTATTTTATTAGCAGTAGAACAATAAAAAAATTAACAATAATAATAATAATTCCAAAAAACTGCGTGGTACCAGTTCACGAGCGAGCTATATCGACCGAACAACCGCCGTATATTGGCGAAGTTAGTGCCAACATGTGTCGATAGAGAGTGTTCCTCACAACAAACCTTCCCGCCGCTATTCTCCATTTTCTAGACCACAGCCAATATTTTATTTATCCAAGGAGCTCCTAATTTGTCCTCAGAAGGCTGAGTTGACCCTGTTCCAGACTCAAGGCTTCACAGAAACATCTGAAAGTGCTGGGAATCGAACACAAACCCTCCGAATATCTAGCCAGGGACTCTGACCACTAAATCACAGAGGTGGTCAATAATACAGCAATAATAATGTAGATGCATATTGATGGCATTCTGAAATGACCGAAAATTAATTACTGATAAAATATTATTTACGAAAAATCCACTTCTTAGCAATACTTAGGTAAATAATTTTGGTAACCAAATCATCTTAATTATAATTTATCTTCTCATTTTGCTACTCATCCGGGCTATCCGTCCTAGTGGGTGATGGGTTAGAGAGGTAAAAGCCTATAAAAGTCATTCTTAATGTGTGGGTAAGGAGAGTGGGTAGCCATTTAAGAAACACCAGCTAAGTACACTTAGCCGGGATTTGAGATCTGACCTCTCCATTATCTGCATATCAGACAAAACAATGTTGAGGTTTTGTCCGCGTGTCCACCGATCCAAGTAAGTAGGCCTACTTTAATTTAAATTAACAAAAATACACATAAGAAAACATTATATTAGTTTTACTCAAGGAGACTCAATTTGTACTCTCTCCCCTACTCTCTTTTAATATTCAAGTGACAGGGAATGTAATGAATCAAGCTTGCAGCAAGTATTGACGAGTGCGCAACCTAATACGCGCATCATGGAACATCTGAAAGAAAACTAAAATGGACACACATTTTATTTGTTAACACTAGTCTTTTAGTAAGATTATAGCTCCACCTTTTTAAGTAGAAAATAATAGAAATAATTTTCTTGTTCGACTTCAGATCACTCTTACGTCATAGTTGCATGTAAGCGGACACGCCTATAATAGGGTTGATGTCAAAGTTGGCGAATCTTTAAATATATATTTTCCTGGTCAACTAGAATCAAATTTAATTTCTACTCATAAAATAAAAATTATTAGTATCTCTGACCTTATATATTATTAGATTTTGCTTTAAAAAAAAGCTAATTTTACTTTTTATGTACATTGATTTTACACTAAAAAGTATAAAGCTTTCCTTGAACGATTATATTATGGTGCCGATTATAAGATAGGCCCATCCTGTAATCAGATAAGTTAAAAGACCTTTTAGGGTAAATTGAGTGTACATTGTCACTACTAAAATTATCTAGAATGGCTGCTAATATTATTTATATTTAAAATACAGAAGAAAAAGAAAGCCTGTGTAATAAAGAGTATCAGCCTTCAAAGTGATAAACTATTTCCCTTCAATGCGTAAGCCTGATTGTGTTCATCCCATTTTTAGATGAACCTCAAAAATGAAGAGTTGGTTTCCTTATATAATGATATACTTACTTTCTTTCCATTATGATTATTTAATGTTTTTATCTTGCATGTTATTCTCTGTCCCTTCTTTGTGGCCTCTGTCTGGCTATTTTTCTTCTGTATGTATTGTGTTGGGTTTTATATTTTAAAGTTAGGTTTCACGTCTCATTCTGTCTCTTGAATAAATATTAGAGAACAAAATATATGTATATTTTCTTCAAGACACTTCCACTATCCCGGTATTCATTGGCAAAGAGAAATGTATAGAATTGTTTTGTGTTTTAGTTGAGAAAGACATATTATTATGTGTGTCTCTCGACCCCCTCCCCCCCCC
>CABFOW010000034.1:178289-197932 GCA_902141385.1 Timema californicum | reverse complement strand
TATACACATCTAGATGTGTATAGGGGATTACTACCACAGACTAAAACTGTTTAAAACACATATTTTCTTCAAACTACAATATTTCAGACTTTGCATAAACAATTTGTTTAGTTTGATGCACTAGACTTGCTGAGCGGTAATCTTAATTTAATTGTGAGGCTCCACGGTAAATATAATCAAAGTAATATGTGTACTAATATATTTTTAAAAAAAAGTGTTTTCAATATGATACGTACCGGTATATTATTCAGAATACAACTTTTGAGCTAAGTAATCTTGGAGGGGGGGGGGTGGCACTCTGACATGTGGTGAAAAGGGTGCATGTCACTAAAAAAGTTTGAGAGCCACTGCTTTAGTAGGACAGAGATCTCAGCTTCCCAAACATACCCCCACAGTCGGCCCATCATTCATGACACTTATCTGACAGTTCTAGAAGTCATCAGATGAATTTGGTGAATAACTGTCCATTGCTATTTAGATACATTTATTTTTAAAAGTTTCTAAAATTGTCTCCGCATCTTAAAACCTAGAAGGGCTATCCATAATATCTTTACAATAATTACAAGGAATAGTGACAAGTAAGGTAATGTTTAGAGGAACTGTACCCGCATTTTAGGGTAAGGAGAGGAATAAATCATTAAGGAAAAACTAACATAGTACAGCCAGCTAGTATTCGAACCTAAACATTCCCTGAAACTAGAAAACCAGACTAAACAAGACTAACGACTTGTCTGTGTACCCACTGGTTTGGGTATGCCAATATACAAGCAAGAATTTACTAACAGGATAGCAGGACGAGCTGAAAATATCATAATTAATTAAGATTAATACTATCCTTTCCTGGAACCAAACTAAGATCTCTCAGCATATTACTACTTGTAAGTTTTCAAACCAAGATTCTTAAAGGCTTATCCTAAAGTGTAAGGAAGAGTAGGGTAGTTTATGAAGAAGCTCACCCCCACCAGTATAGAGATAGAATCTGAAAACCACGCTGATATATCGAATGTGAAATTCTATCCTGTGAAAAACACGCCGAAACTTGAACCTCCACCTCCATGTCACTAATATTACAGTATATAAGCTAATACCTTAGCCAACGTGACTAACTAAAATTAAACAGGTGAATTACTTTATTTAAATACCAAACACATTTTGTATATATTTAACTTAATAATGGTATAATAAAACCACGATTATTTTAATTTGTGCAAATGGTTTGTCAGCAATTGTATTTTACCAGTGGCTCACTCTTTCTTTCACCACGTTGTTTCATTAAAAACCCTAATTACAACAGTTTACAAAAAATAAACTATATAACTTCAAACACTTTATTTAACTTTGTATCCATGTGATATAAGTATTTAAAAGAAAGTCTGTATTAGGTTTGAATCCTAAAAAATATATATATATAGGTGGCTTATTTGATTAAAATATACTTTATGCACACCACGTCTCTCTACTCTTGTGAGTTATCACTTTATTAGCATATTTACACTAATGAGAAATGGATAAAGAAGATATAATGTAGCAGGAGCATGACTGAACTTTCGTTCAAGATGGGTGTGAAACCATTTATGGGGAAAAACCTCAGGATTCACACCCCGACCAACCTTCCCATCACCAGCTAACCAAACTAGACGAGACTTGCGCATTTGTCCAAATACTTACCGATGTGGGTAGAACTGGTTTAAAGGCCTGATTTAATTAAAAACTTATTATTAAATATTTACATTATCTTTTGACCTTAATATATTTTCATTGATACTTTATGGATAATTATACTAATTTGATTCTTAAATAAGGTGCTTGTAAGCAACAGTACACTCACGTATTAATCAAAAGTATATAAGAAAATACATCAGGTAGTCATAAACTCGCTATATATTGATTTTATTACGAATGGATATTTGGAACCACTTTTAAAAATATAAACCAAAATCTTGGTGACCAACATTGATAACACTTTACTATATTAATAGTTTTATAATATAAATATTAATAATATTGATTATTAAAGTAACAGCTGAATATCGCATGAATTTACTTATAATAGTGGTTTTACCCGTCATATTTGTCAATTCGTAATAAAATTGGGGTATTGCCTTTAACATCATGGACTTTTTTTAAACCGATCTTACAAGCGATTTATTCACAAAGACTCGCGCAGATAAGCACTGGACGAGGTAGAGGTTTGAGTCCCAGTCGGCAGTACTGATGGTATATTTTACTAAATGGTTTTACACTCTCCTTCAAAAAGAAATCGGGATATTTCCTCTAAATTCTACATTACCTATCTGTGCCCTATTATTGTAATTAAATATATATATAACCTGGACGAGTAGACAGGAAAAAACTTACATTTCACAAAGCTATTGTTGACGAAGAGAACGGAGATCGAATTCTAACAGGATGTGCATTTATAACTGGTGGTTTTACATTGTCTTCCCACGCTAATAAGTATTCACCTTTTATATACTTCTATTTCTACTCTTGAGGTTAATCCGTTAATAAGTCTTATGTTAATCATACTAGTTTTTTTAGCCCCACGTCTTACTATCCATTTAAACACTAGTTTAAAAAAATGAACTTATTATTGACTGGAAGTAAAATGACTCAAAATAACTCGTAGTTTGCATGCTTTAAGACTACATGAATACATTTTGACCCTATATAAATTAGAAGCAGAGTCTCTTATTTTAATCAACGCTGCATACCAGCTTTAAAATATTAAAAAATAGTATCTAAAATGAATTAAATCACTACACTAAATCATAAATATCATACTTTCCAAAATTTATAGTGACTATCACAGTTGAATTGACCACATGTAAAATTAACCTTCATCAAATCTTATTTTAGTAAGGATTTTATAAATATAACATTACTTAAGAATAGTATTGTGGGTACAGTTTAGTCAAAATTTGCTACGTAAACGTGAACGAGTATGTTTTGAAACCAGATATTTAAACCTAAATGTATGGATAGGTATATAATCATATGTACTGTACACATATTGATACGCTGCCTATACTTATTTTCATAGTTTTACCTGGACAAATTAAGCTTGTTCACAAATATATACACTAGTCTTAGTTCCAGATTAAAACTCCTTGAAAACCATTCCATAAATGCCAAGGTGTAACGTGTATTCCTTCATAGGGAAAGGTCTCCATTTTAAAGTTTACCCCTATTTGACTTGCTGATTTGAGCAAAATTGTATTATATTGTAATAGTATATATGTATGTAGAGTACACTTCCATGAGAATTATGTCGGAAAACTAAATAACTCAAGCTCTGTCTCTTTCCGAATAGGAAAAAAGGTGACAGCTGGTAAAATTTTGAAATTAATGAAGACATTTCATTCTCGTTTTAACACCCAAAAAAATAACTAATTTGTGAACTGTAAGATGTGTAAAATATCTTATTTCTTTCCAACGCGTCTCAATATTCGTTCGAGTTATACACATACATATTAATTATTTTAATGACCAGGCTCTTGGTCTAGTGGTCCTGATTACTGATCTGGAGGTCATGGGTTAGATTCCCGGCGGTACCATATGTATTTTTTCCGAAGAGGAATTGTTACTTTGTTGTCATGGTCCGGTAATTAACCTTAAGTTAGAGTCAAGACTTCTAATGGCAAAAAATAATCATCATTATCATCACCATCTGGACAAAGTAACCGCCCCTGTATGGTGTTCCAACTTCAGAAAACGGTTACATATCCGCCACTGTCATTAGAATACCAGAAATGTCAAACTGACTAATCCCACTGGCATACACTAAAAAATAAAATATAGTGTGTTAGATACCAGGAATATATAATTTAGAGGAAATACACTCGCATTTGCGCGGAAGGATAGTGAGAAGCCATTTAGTAGATAATCATCCTTAATACACACAGTAGAAATTCCTACCCTGACTTCTCCATCACTAGAAAACCAGACCAAATAATTTTGACACTTAGGCCTACTGGCTTAGGTTTTAATTTCTTAACGGTGACCTGGCGGTCTAGGGATAAGGTGTCAGACTTCTATGCTGGCGGCCGGGGTTCAATCCTCGGTCCCGGCAAAGATTTATCTGATTACCAAACCCTTCCTTCACCTCTGACAAGACATCTTGTGAATGTGAGGAATGCCAGGCCTCCACCGTGGTTCGGATTCCACGTTAAACTGTAGGTCCTCCATTTCATCTCACAATCACCCTACTATTACACATTATCGTAAGTGCGTATAACCCGAACGGGTAGTAAGACGCGGTGTTAATAATAATAATAATTTCTTAACACAAACAATAATTCAGAAAACAATATAGGTCAGACTATGCGGCTCCCCTATTCTGTAACCACATTCACGGTATTGATTAGTAGGTATTTGCATTCACCGCCAACTGCATATGCCGCGTAGCGTATACCACTGGCGAGTGTTAGCTTTCTCACGTACGGATGTTGCACATGTGATCTCGGAGGTAGGATTCCAGCACTGAGCTAGCTTCTATCACATTATCATAATCTTGATCCTCCATTTGTTACCATAACAATGTTCTAAGTCAAACGTTCTAACAATCATGCATTGTTTTTGGTCAATTTGAATAACAACGACCCGCTTCGGTGACCGCCTGGTCAAACGCGCTAATATTGTGTTGGACTAGACTACCGAAGATGAGGGGATCGGGATTATATCTTAGTCGGGTGAATTGAGTTTTATTATAAATGGTTTTCCACGAAAATGCACTTTCTCTAAATCAAACCTCCCAATCCCTAACCCATTAGTGTAGTTAGTACAAGATAGTAAGACGTGGTGCTAAAAAAATTCCACCGGGACAATAATCGATATTATATTAGCCAAGATAGCGTCAGTTAATCTCTGAACAACTATCTTAACTCGATGACGAGTATAGACTTTGTTTTTGGCACACACTCTAATCTAGTAGATAAACAGATATTCTTATGATTTTTCTTAAGAGGAAGTATTCATAATGTTATTATAATTTACCTTTTTCTCTGTAGTATAGAGAGTATTTCTAACATATTTTTTAAGTAGCTTAAAGTTATAAACGATTATATTTACTTATTGTATAGATTAACGCAATTTATAAAATATAATACACTCACTAACAATTAACCTATTATAATTATGTATAATTTCCTGGTATATTTTCCCTCCTATGTTGGCTAGACCAATGTTTTGAAACCATTACAATTATTTTGCACTACGTGTGTATGCCTTCTGAATCAAGCGTCCCAGAAACGATTCCCGGCATGACCGGAAAAGGAATTATTACTATTGAAACTTATGGTTCTTCCTTCTTTCATATTGTTAAATTAACGGACAAGTGTCTGGGTGTTGTGTATGTTCTATAATTATTCGTGTGATGATATAATCAGTCAGTTCAGAAAATGTAAGTTAAATGTTCCAAATAAATAAACACAAATATGATAGCGAGGAAGAAGATACAATCCTTTGCGTGGAGGTAGATTGGGAAGCAATTGAGTAAACCACATATCCAGCACATCCAGGTGGGATTAAAACCTGGATCTCTTCATCATAGGGAAACAAGACAAGATAAGCCTAACGTCTAACCAACGTGTCTACCGATGAGAGTATAAAGTCGCAACTGGCATGAATAAACATCAACAATATTTTGATTATGTGACAGAGGCCGTTCATTATTATTTATTTTAATTATATTACCATTTTTTCAAATCAATAACTATTTTTGATCACAATTTATTGGTATAATTTTCTTTAACCGTACACTTTAAGTTAGGAGGAAGAAAAACACGATCAAAATTTGGTGTTTTTGCAGCTTTTGTTCCAAAACTTTTTTGGTCAAAAACAAATAATCTCTATGTTTCATTACAAACATAGAGTTTAATTTTATTAACATGGTGATATTAACGGTTCTTAAATATCTGACATAAGCGCTAGGTGAGAAACTTTTTAAATTAAGATAAAAATTTGTCATTAATTCTAAGACACCCTTGACAGAAATTCAAGAACAGTTGTCACCATAGGAAGAAAATTAAACTCTATGTTTGTAGTGAAGCGATACTTTATTTATTTTGACAAAAAAAAAAGTGTTTCTATAAAAACTGCCCTTAACGCATGTTCTCTACATCCCCATCTTAAAATGCCTAGCCTCTTAAACCTCAATAAAAAAAATCCTTTCTTAGGTAGACATTCACATTTTCTAACCAATCCGGAACGGTCATGAAACGGAACTGAAAAGGAGGGAATAGTATATAAACTTGTCTTAAGGAGTTGCGAGTAAACAATCCAACTCCCTTCTAGATAATTCAACGATTCTCTAGGGCATGTCCCTCCTCCTATACCCCCTTACCTCTTTCTCTTTGTATGTTTTGCATTCAGTGATCCCCTGGAGGATATACAATTCCCAACACCTGTGCGAATGATGAATTGCTTCTTTTCCCCTTCCCACTATCTTAGAGAACTTTGCGAAATAAAAGGTCGTTTTAATATAGTTAATTACTCAGGGTTAGGCTCGATATTTTGTTTGGATTTACAGTACGGTGTTTAGGGTTATAAATTATTAAGTAATTAACCATATGTATAATACATTTTATTTGCCAATATATATAAAATAAAACTAATTATATAGACAATTTTTATCATTAATAACTGTAAAAAATATGTTTGTATACCTCTTCTCTAAAAGTTTCTTCCTACAAATATACTACAGCATTTATTTATTTATATAAATATATACATAAAATTAATTGTATGGATCTATATATATATATATAAATAAACATATTTATCTAGGTATATAATATATACAAACAAATTTTTCGGAGATATATAAATACTATTGCCACACACACATACAAACATATATATATATATATAAACATATTTGTTTATCAAATATAAACACAAGTTTTTGATTTATATATAAACATATGTTTATATATATTTGTCAATATAATATTTACAAACATTTTTTTGGGGATATATAGTTTTTTGCACATACATACACATGCATATATATACATACACATATATGTATATATGTACATATATATGTGTATGTGCAACATTAAAAAATATTATATATATAAATAAATAGCCTATATAAAAATATATTTTTTATATAAACCCAAAAAGTTTGATTATATTAGATAAACAAATATGTTTAAATAAATATTTGCACAAACATGTATTATATATATATACACACACAGTAGGATTTGGTTAGGAATACACGTTTAGAAAATACTAATACATTGTTTTGCAAACATCACTGATAACATTTTACTATTTTATTAGTGTTATTTATTGATATTCATCAAATGTGACAGCTGACGTATGACTACATAAATGTAGATCTATAAATTTCTCTAGCTAACAGGCATGGTTCTTCCCATTAAAATCGGACTGTATATTACTTACAGAGCTAAATGTGGTTTAACGTCTTTGCCCCTAGCTCGCCAGACCTGGGTTCGATTTCTTGCTGGTCAATCTAATAGGAGTTTTTATTGCGTAAGAAGATTTTTTAAGCACTGCTTCCTACTACCTATTCAGGCTATATGCATATTTACTAACTACGCTAAAGAATGAAGGTTGAATATAAAGGCATTGTACCCCCATTTGCGTGAAGGGAGAGTGGACAACAATTTGGCGAAAAACCTTTCAATATATTCGAATCCCGATATCTCTGTCCTCGGTAGTCTAATCTAACATGATAATGATGCCTTAGACCATGTAGCCACTGAAGCATGCCGTACAAAGTTGAGTCAAATCATGGAGGTTGGACTTTATTAAGGTGAGAGTGTAGGGAACGCGAGTTAAAGCCAGTGATTTTGCAGTTTTTATAGCAAAACATTTTTGGCCAAAATAAATAAATTATTGCTTCAATAGAAACATATATTTTAATTTTATTCACATTGTGATCTCGTAGGTTGTTGAATATTCTTCATAAACATAGTGGCATTAGATGACAAACATTTTAAATGAAGAAAAAAGGGTGTCATTAAATTACAGGACATCCTTGACAGATATTCAACAACTGTTAAATTTAAACGTACAAATGTAAGTCCCAGACTTAAAATAATTGTAAAATATTTAACTAGATTACTATTAATAATATATTAATAAAACATGTTTTTCCTAATTTTATAAAATAATATATAACTGGTCTAAATAATATTTCCAATAAATTTATTTCCGTTTAAAATATATTTTTTCTGGGCTAGCTCTTTTCAATTATTTTTTCATAATTACTACACATAAAATTAGCCCCTACTATTTTCATATTTTAAATAATGCTATAAAAATCGTTGTATTATACACGAATAAAATAAGAAAGAAAATGAATTGTATATTTGTATGTTTGTAGAAAATATCATAAAAAATAATAAAAATATTCAAACGCTTTCTTCAATCAACTTTATCTTGTAGCTTTAAAAAAAGCACAATAATTATATAAGATAAAAGTAAATTAAATTACATTAATGATTCGGTAGTGAAGATATATACTCTTCTCTAGAATTTTTTTTTTAAGAAGTAAATAAAAAATCAGTTTTCTTCTTCCTATTTTACTTTTTATAAAAAAAAATCGTCTTAGACACTTGAATGAGACCTCGTGGCAGATGCGGCTCTTGTGCCCCACGGCTGCTGGCCTGATGGAGTTGAGCCAAGTTTAAACATGTTGCTCATTATTCTAAGTGGTTGCTTCTCCCTCGTTTCATACCACCTCTCTCAGACACCTTTAGAAGGGTTTCTCTAAAAAAAACTATACATACTAAGTAAAAACGTTCTTTGAGAGAAAAAAAACTGTATGGCATTTACATGTCTACAATAAGGGCTGAATTTTATTTTCTGTGCTAAATATTTAAATCGCAATAAAATTAAATTGTACAGGGTTGGCTATATTTATGTTGATAAAGCATAATATTATTTAAATTATATTGAAAGCTTGCTCCTTTTCCTGGTAAGTGTAGCTAAGCCAGAAATAAACACCAATATTATTGTTAAATCAATTGTAAAGTAAAAATTTAGATCAAAATGAATCAATAAATAAATACACATTGTAAGAAATACCTAAATGTATAGGGGCTGCTTTAGAAGCTAAAAGTCAAAAATAAGAATGAATTTGAGACTGTAATACAGATTTTTGCAGAGAGGATCGTAGATAATTTATTGGTCTGGAGATTTAATTCGTAATAATATTCAATTGTAAAGGCTGGCCCAGAGACGATCAGTGGCTGATGTTAAATAATTGCTCAAGTAACCGATTAATTAACACATCCATCACATACTCCACCTTGATTGAAGAATGAGGATTAACTCGGGAGGATTCCTGGACATCTCAGTGGTGGATAGTTATCGTGCTTATCCGAATGTATTGGGTTCAGTTCCTGGATTCTGGTTTCAATTTTCCACTAATTTGGGGTGTTTAAAAATTTAATCAATTCACATTTACATTCATTTCGTGTTTGAACTTCCCGATTTATATTTCTACTTTACAAAAATAGTATTTCACTAAACTATTTACTTGACTTTGATTAGAGATTCGCGACTCTTCGAAAGAATTTTGGTTGGAGTTCTAATGATGTCTAAATCTATTCTTCACTAAAGTTGTTAGCATAGTTCATCAAATAATTATATAGGATCCAGTAACCCTACACCCCTTTATGTGAAGCTAATATAAAAACAATCCAATATAAATAATAAGGGTTTTCATTAAACTAATTTCTTGGAAAAACAAACAAATTATTTAACATGAAAATAATTCTCAAGTACACATGTTAAAGTAAATCTTAAAGATCATTATTTTAAAATACTAATTTTGACATAATTAAAATAATTTGTTTTAGAAAAATACTCATATTTTACTAACAGATAAAATATTCCACAGACAAATATCATTCAAAACCTTCCGAATATTTCAAATTTATCAAAAATCAGTAATCAGTGATCTAGCCTTGAGTTAAAAACAAGTAAATATTATAAAATTATATCTAACATAATTTTAATGAGATTGACGCCATATGCAGAGGAAATTATTTACTATCATCAATGTAGATTTCAACGAAATGGCTAAACAACTGATAAGATTTTAACCAATTTGCAAATATTAATAAATAAATGGTAGGGAGCTTCACACAGACATCTTCGCTTTTTTGTTTATAAATGAAGATATTTATTCATAGCTTGTAATATGTGGGAAACGAAATAATAAACGCTAGCAAACCTGAACACAAATTGCGCTATATGTATATTTATATTAGGTGACCTAGTGGTCTAGGGGAGGTGTCAGACCTCTGTGCAGGAAGTCCGGGGTTCAATCCTCGGTTCTGAAAAAGATTTAACTGATTGCCAAACCCTTCCTTCACCTCTGACAAGAAGTGTATTAATCACAACCTGTGAATGTGTGGAATGCCAGGCCTCCACCGTGGTTCGGATCTCACGTCAAACTGTAGGTCCTTCATTTCATCTCACAATCACCCTACCATTAGACATTGGCGTAAGTGCGTACAACCTGAACGGGTAGTAAGACATGTAGCTAATAATAATAATAAATTTTGCTATAGCTACGTAAAAGTGTTTTTATTCCTGGTTTTTAATTTTATAATTTTATTTTTAGAGAATTAAGGTCTTCATTTGTATATTTGGACTAATAAAAAATATTGATATTGAGTCCCAAACAGTCAATACTTCGTATTAAATGTCGACTTCCGGTTAAAATCTAAGACATTTTATTAAGGGTTTCATATCTTAAGGTTATCGCATTGCTCTTAAATTCTTCATTTATAAAATATTGACCAATAAAATAAGTAAATATTGACTATTGATTTCAAAATGATAGAGATAGACCATAGCTGTACAAACATTTCCCCTAAGAGGTTGAAGGAAAGAGAACATACATTATTTGAGAGACTTACTTATTTACTTCTCGCTGACTTATATTGCATATGCATTTCAAGTATGACAAAATTTGACTTCTGATTCATAATCTGGTGACCTAGTTGAGTATGAAAAGTGATGTTGTCAATTCCGGGGGAGGTCGACAACCCGGGGAAGCAGTGAATAGTGCGCTTAGGGTGGAATATTTTTTCCTCTATAAATTCCAACTCGTTCATCGTATCAAGATTTAATAAAAAAATTGTGCTTCTATTAGGTAGGGTTATAATTATAGACTTTGTTTTGAAATTGAATTTTATAACTAAATTAAATATAAAGATAAAAAAGGCAAGAAAAATGTAAAATAACTACAATTATGTCCGTGGATGCCTCTTGTATAGATATTATGTGTCAACTTTCTGAGAAAGCTTTCAATGCTTTTAAACAAGAAAATTTTCCAGTAAAACTGAAGAATGGAAAATGTAATTGTGTTGCTAGTGACCATGCCCTTGAGCAAATACTTATCATTATTTATAAACTTATTGGTGGCTGGATAGGAATATCCATAAATATTCAAGCGAAAATAAATGGTGTATCCTTTAACACAATAAATCGTCATTGTGTGAGACTGTTAGATTAGTATGATTTGATCTCAGATTCCAATGATGACACAGACGAATATTCACACAGTGAATCAGAGTCAGAGTAAGAGTCAGAGATGAAGGTGATATGCAAAAAATTATCAAATTCCTTTTTGAAAAGGATAATCTTTTTTGCGCAACGATTTGATTGGCTTAGCAGTAAGTAGAGAAGAATTAGCATCATTCTTGCTCAAGATGCAACTCATCGGTGAAGAAATGTAGGTACGAACAATTTTAAACAAAGCGTTAAGTTGACAAAATAAAATGCTTTTTACCTCCTCCGAAATGAACTGCTGTTAAATCTTTCGCATACTCAGCAACATAATCCAATAAGAAATAAAACAAAAATGATATGAACATATTTCCTTTAGTCCGGAATAAGTGCACTTTATGGATGGAATGGCACTTATACATTCAGTACCATTAGTGATCCTTTCGAAGACTAAAACAATTGGGGATCTAGCAAGTTTTCATTCGGACAGAATAATTAAAGGTTGCAACAGACTAACGTTACATGCATTGACGTAGTTTTTGACACGTACGGAAAATCGTCGATAAAATTTTCAGAGCAAGAGATAAGATCAGAAGGTGAAGATCCACTAACTGTGAGAATAAAAGGAGAGAGCACACAACTTATGAAACAGTTGTCAAGATACCTACACACTAAGGAAAACCAACCGCTTTTATGTCTGTTCCTATAGAATTTCATTTTAAGAATACTTAGGTTCCAAAAGACTCTCCTCTTGTTATTGGTGGATAGTTTTTGAATGGAACCGAATGCTCTGAATAAAACGATGAACAAAATGTTTCCAGAGTAAAACATTTCGCAAGTTATCCCTTAAGAGTCTGATTCTAGAATGTTATTTCATGTTTATGAAGTTGTTCAACAGAACTTTTCATGCGGTATTGTTATTCACAGTTCTGACAATAACGTTTTCATACTTAAAATTGCATTTTGGAATCATTCATAACTGTTGGTTGTATTGGCCTTTTGATAATTGTCGGGATCAGTGAAAATATAAGATGTCTTGGGTGAAACATTGCTTCAGAGTATTATGGGGATTCAGTTAGTGAAGTTCAGCAAGCGTTACATGCTCTGACAAGGTGTGACATAACAAGTAAACTAGGCACTCTAAAAAAGAGCCCTAAAATCTGCAAAGCAAAAATTAAATATCGATACTAAGTCTCTTAAATTTAAATACCTTTGTAGAAAATCAACTAAAATTACTTGAGTTTTTATATTTATAGCATAACAAGAAGCCTGGACAAACTTGTAATGCGAGTAGACACATTTTATTTTGGGTCAACCCTAACCCTAACGTCTTAAATAATATTGGTTCCCTACCCGCACATTTGATAGTCTTAGACTTCATGTACTCCGAGTATTAGCTCAACTTCATGTTTGGGAGAATTCATTAAATGATTTTGTTGAGCCACTTGATTTGTTGAGCTTGGGCTATGCTACAGATTCTGAAGTTAACATACGACATGGTTAGTGAAACAATTACTTAAAAAAAATCTCCTGTCCCCATGCAAGTGTCAAAATTTATGTTTGAACAGTTTTTGCCTTAGTAATTTAAGCTAAACTTTGTCCTGTGCTTATTGTTCCTGTCAGGTTAACGGGTGCAAGAACTTCAACAACAACGAACTAATTATAAGAGAACGGTGAAGAAGTTACTTGTGCTTAACTTTGTATTTTGAGGTAAATAACATTTTTTTGAGGAATAACAAATATTTAACATTACACTCTTAATTTAAAAAAATTCATTGAAATGTATTTTGTTTATTGAATTTTTATTTGCTCAGGCATAAAACAATACTTATTTGGAAAACACATTATTATTATATAGATTAAGGCCCCCTCATTGTTTAAGTGTTGGCATTAGTAAAATATAGGTTAACTTAAGCTACCAACTTTAGCACACTACGTATTAGATACCATTTCATTTTTTTAAATCTTGATACGATGAATGAACAGGTAGCTATAGTGGAAACAAAATGCCACCCCAAGCGCTCTATTCACCCCTTTCCCCACGGATTGTTGACCACCCCCGGAATTGACATAACTTTTTATACTCGTCTGAATCACCAGAACATGGAATGGAAGTCAAATGTTGTCATACTGTAAATGCATACTCAATGCAAGCTACCTCCTCCAATAAATAGAATTAGAGAATTATTACGTTAACACTAAAGTAGTATCTCTTTACAACTAAAGCTTACAAAATTATATTAATATATTTGTCAATATCTCAGAAACTATTTGTTTTATAAATATAGATTACAAATAAAAGACTTTTACTTTTAATAGTACTACAGTTTTGCAGTGATAAGTTATTTAATTAGTAGCCCAAATGGTTGCAAAGATAGGGAAATATCCGCTTTTGTAAAGTACCCTAAAAGTCATGTTCATGGGAAAGTTAAAATATATATTATACTTATAATCTTAATCAACGCCTAGAAACGAATTTTAATCATAATTGTTTAATCCGATTTTGAGAAAATGATATTTTTCTCTTTTTTCTCTTTAATAAACCATTTTCACTTTATGGTTAAACAAACACACATACCCACGGCATTTCAAAATCCACTTTTTATGTTTCAGGGGGTCATGAGACGTCAACTCCATCAACATCTCGAGTTATATTTTTTTACTGTTGCAATACTTTACCCTTGGTTTTAAATTTTTTTTTAAAAAAAGTATATATTTGCGTTATTTTCTTATATCTTGAAAGTTATTGAATTTATAAACTTACTTTTTGAATAAAAGGTTTTTCTTACAAATAGACCTACATATTTGCAATGGTAAGTAATCTCATATCTCAGAGAGTTGTGGATATATGATAAAATAAAAATAGTTCATGCATCTGACCGGAACCCTTAACGTCTATTTTACGAAAAATTAAGAATGGCTACTTTGTTTATAATATTAATGAATACTTAACAATGAAATTTAATCAAAATCGTTTGAGGTGATTTTGAGAAAATATATTGTTTCTCTTTTTGCCCTTCAGTAAATTACCTTTAATTTTAGGGTTGGATATCCATCCATGCCTTGGGGCAGCCCTATGAAAACCCTAGATACCAAGTTTTATCCCGATCGTTAAAACAGTTTAGGCTCTAGTCCAAGGTACAGACAGACGGTCAGATAGACAGACAGGCGGAAATTCAAAACCCACTTTTTCGGATTCGGAAGTTCATGAAACGTCGAAATTTATCAAAATCTTAAGTTAGATTTGTTTTGACGATCACAATAATTTTTCTAACTTTAAGATAGCGAGAAAGTAAAACACAACACGACGATACATCATTTTTATCTAGTTTTTATAGAGGCCTACGATTCAGATAAAGATAACTCTCTATATGAAAGTTGACATACTTTTGGGATACCCAAAAAACTTGCCTAGCTAATTGAGGTTTATTTGAAAGATGTACATGGTAGGGTACGGGTTGGGTGTAAATTATCAGATACTTTCGAAACACATAATGGGTTGAAACAACGTAATGCACTTTCCCTATTATTTTTTAAACTAGCAAGAAAGTAGGGAAGGGTTGACATTCAAGAGTAAAATGCAGATATTAGGATATGCAGTTAGTTTAGCTTTGTTGGGAAATAGTAAAGAAGCTACTACAAGAAATGTATACATTTTATTAGAGACTTGTAAACATATAGGCTTAGAAATAAACTCTGAAAAGACTAAGTATATTATTGGAGACGATAATTTATAGAATACTTCGAACAAAATATCATTTGACAGAGTTAATGAGTCTAAACAATGCGTGATATCACTTTGTCAGTAATTTGTTTTCATCTCGCCTGCTGTCAAGGAATATAAAACTCAGAATATATAAAACAATTATTTTACCTGTTGTTCTCTATGATTGTGAAACGTGGCCTCTCATTTTACACGACGAAACCAAATTTAGGGTGTTTAGCAAAGTATTTGTTCCATAGAATATACCTGAAAGGGATGGAGTGTAATGAGGTTGTTTGGGATATAACTAGTTCAAGATAGGGATAGGGTGTAATGAGGTGGACTATATAGAACTAGCTATTTTGTAAGTGCGGCAATGAACTTTCAAGTTTCTGATGCTTTAGAGTAAAAAATTAAAACACTCGTCAAATAAACATTTTAAACAAAATCGTTTAGAAGATTATGCAGGCTATCCGAATTTTCTTGAGCGGAAAGTGAAAACACATTTAGGAAAAAAATTCATTACACTCGGCTAGAATTCAAACCATGATCTAGATGAGAATGACATTTAATAGAATATAGAACAATTTTACATTTTAAAAGTGACCGGTTATTTTTAAGAAGAACAAATAAGTAAACCTCGCTAAACTATATTTATAATAATTTTTACTAGCAGTAAAAACACATACAAATGTTTTGTTTTTAACTCTCAGTGTTAAAAAATTTGAAACCGGTTTTAAAATAAGCAAATTGTACATAAGAAAATATAATTTTTACATTAGTATAGTTGATTCTAAGAAAAATGGGAATTCTACTTTTTCAAATAAAATGGCTTTAAGGGTAACTTACATAAATAGAAATTTCCAATTTTGATAAAACCTATAAAACTATTTGAAATACAAAATAATTCTCATTTTAAAGTTGTATTATTACTAAAAATAAAAATCTTTTAACCGAACTATATTTGTATAAAAGTAATCATTTCTGAGCCATACTAAAATATATATTTTTATGGAACTATTTATATGTGAAATTTATTGTTATTCTCCTTAGTGGACAGAGGTGTTCCATTTCTATTTATGTTTATGTAACAGTGTATATTATTACATCTAAGATTTTGCAGAATATTTCTGCAACCGTATTCATTATTTAATTTAGGATATTAGGTGGAATGTTTCTGCAAAAATTTGTATTATTTCATTTATTCTCCTAGTTTTAGTTAGGTCTCTATTTTAGTATAAAAGGAAGTGAAAATATGCGCGGTGCATTGCACCATTTATTTAATAGTCCCATATATTCCGCGTCTTACTAGAAGTGTGGGCTATTCGCATATCTCTAATAATAAGGTATGGATGAATAAGGTCAAATTTAAATTAAATATAACATAATTTATATCTAAAGAGATCGGGAAACAATTTATTAAAAACCATACTCATTAGAACTAGCCGTAACTCAAACCACCTCATCGTTAATGGTAAGCCCCACAAGATGAAAGTGGTGTATTCATCCACACGCTCACAACTACAATTACCTATTCATATTTTTATAAGCTGTAGATTATTTCTATAGTGTTTTGTTTCTTGGACAGATGGTTTATTTTCTCATTTTAATGTAACTTGTATTTCAAAGAACTTAATAACAAATTATATCTTTTTTCATATTTTAAACACAGGTGAAAATCCTACTTAATGTTCCCATTCTTCAATATAGATGCATGTTTCAAAAGTATGAAAATATAAGAAACTCAAAGTTTGATTTTCATTAATATTTTAGCTAGCAGTTACTTCTATATAGGAGGTTGCCCTTCGTTACAGATCCTTTTGAACCATATCCCTTACTCTAAAGTAAACTTCGATCATAATGCCATATTTTGTTTTAAAACGCTAATTTTTAGTCCTAGTGTAACAGTTTGAAGCACATACTACAATGGATGATGGCGAGGGGAAAACCATTCAAAACTCCCGGTTGGTATTCAAACCCTGACCTCTCTGTATACGCCCATATATAATTTAAATATATAATCTCATATATTTCTCGAATTAAATACTAAATTTTCCTTTTAAATCTCGAATAAAAATTCGAATCCTTAAAATAAAATAAATTCTAGTTAAGAGAAAATAATTAAAATTTATTCTAAAAGAAAAAAGAGTTGCTTTAAGTTTAAAGGTTGGTGCCACTGACAAATGCTATTTTATTTAGCATGTTTATTACTTGATAGACAACAATCAGAGAATCTTTTAGTAAATTAACTATATGTGTACAGTTATTTTGTCCTTTTTTGTAATTGTGCTACTTTCCCAACTACAAAAGTATATTTAATGTATTTTACAAATGTTTAAAATTGTTATATCAAGTCAAATTCTTCTTGGTTAGTTTATTCGAAATACCTTTTGGACATTTCTACTAATCTCGAATCTCTCCAGTACCATAGGACCCGCTTCGGTGGCAGCGTGGTCTAAGGCGCTACTTTCGCAGTAGACTAAACTCCCTATGATGGGAAGATTGAGGTTAGAATACCGGTCGGGTGTACTGAGGGAGGTTCTTCCAAAATGGATTACCACTCTTCCTCAATTCAAATTTGGGTACACTTTCCCTACATTCAACCTTATTCATCCCTAACTCAGTGTAATTAGTACGTAAGCGTATAACCCAAAAGGGCAGTTATACGTGGTGAAATAAACCCTATAGAATTCAAATAATTTAGCGTCTCATCTCTAAAACATATATGCATGTGTGTGTACACACACACTTATCAGGACAGGCTGTAGGCTAGGTGTAAGCAACACGTTCATTGACCTAGTTAACGTGCTAGTCAGCCAAGTAACGTGAACGCTGAAGCTGACACTCTTGAGACTAGAGGAATGTGAAGTCCGATATTGACATCTCCAGCGACGTTTAGTAGATGGCGTGCATTCATTTGGAACTCCCACTCCTCCACTCTCTTATCTACCCACACAGACGATTGAACGCCCTCTTGAATCACCCACCACACACGGCAAACCCCAGACACGAAACAAACAAAAACAGAAGTTGGGAAATACTTCATTTGGTAGCAAGATATTATTACCCATTCATCCGGAGCAACGTGCTCAAATCAAACCTTCGGCTGTTTTGTGTCGCCCACATGCTCAATCTGGGAGAAAGCATCATGTACTAGGAAAGTTCTGAAATTGTTATGACTTCTCACTGCTTTACACACTGAATTTATATGAGAGGGTTAGAAAGAGCCTACACATTTTGCCGGAAAGTCATATCATATATCTTCCAGGGAATCTTTCACATGCCACAATCTACTTGAAATCGACGGTTTTACTTACTTCCTGAAGGAATTTGTGCTACGGATTTTAATCACTCGGTAAAAATGCATCTACTTCAATTTATTTTAAAATCATATTTCAGGAAAAGATCTGAATCAGGATTATAGTGTTGTCTTGACGAAGAATTGGGCATTTCCAATAAAAGTTCTATCAGCAGTTTGGGTTCAAGAAGCAAATATCGATCTGGATCGTGCTCCCACCGCTTGGCGGTGCGAGAACGAGGTTAAGCGGGGGTGTCCGCAGTCGCTACCAGACGCCATTAAAACCCGTATGGGCACTTCAATCTTGATGTAAGTTAACTGCGTTGACATTCGTTTGTCATTTCAGTGTTCTGACCTTAGAGATGATGAATATTGCAACTATGCCAAGACCTTCCTGCTTACACCCGTCATTGCAACCATAAGCGGAAAATTTAGCAAAATCCATCTGAGGTAGAGAATATAATAGTTTTGTTTATAAAGCCTTCATGGTTCTTAAGGGATCAGAAGGGGCAATTTTAGAAAAAGAATAATCGCATTGGCATGAGGAAAATTTGGAGTAAAAGTCAAATTTAAAAGGTCACCTACAATGCAAAAATCCCAGTTTTAACCCCAAATTAACCGTAAACCGTGACTGCAATTCAAGTCTAAAGATTAGATTGCGTGACCACAAGAGCGTATTAGACCAGCATTTCCCACAAAGGTTGTCGCTGAGTGTAGAGCCAGGGTAAGCAACCTTGTTGCCAATCACCACATATGGTGAATTTGTTGTAAAAGCGTGGCGAATTTGAACTCGCCAGCTCTCACAATAAAATAAACAGTTTCCTAACGTTGTGTGATGGTTGTAGCTTGTTATTTCCTACATATCATTGGAAGCATTCCACAGTCTGAAACCCGCCTCGGTGGCGTAGTTGGCTAACGCGCTTGTCGTGTTGAGCTCGACTGCTGAGGACGGGGAGATCGAGGTTCGTATCTCGGTCGGGTGAACTGGGGGTGGTTTTTACTATATAGTTTTCCACTCTCCCTCCACGCAAATGCGGGTTCACTTCCTCTAATTATACCTTCCCAATTCCTAATCCATTATAGTAATTAGTACTTAAAGCGTATAACCCGAACGGGTAGTAAGACGCGGTGCTAAATATTATT
>CABFOW010000034.1:76986-177211 GCA_902141385.1 Timema californicum | reverse complement strand
TCCATGGTTGTTCCATTTCACTCTGTCACAGACCCCTTCAAGGTAAATCTATCTCACTCTGTCACAGATCACTCCATGGTTGTTCCATTTCACTCTGTCACAGACCCCTTCAAGGTAAATCTATCTCACTCTGTCACAGATCACTCCATGGTTGTTCCATTTCACTCTGTCACAGACCCCTCCAAGGTAAATATATCTCATTCTGTTACAGATCACTCCATGGTTGTTCCATTTCACTCTGTCACAGACCCCTCCAAGGTAAATCTATCTCACTCTGTCACAGATCACTCCATGGTTTTTCCATTTCACTCTGTCACAGACCCCTTCAAGGTAATTCTATCTCACTCTGTCACAGATCACTCCATGGTAGTTCCATTTCACTCTGTCACAGACCCCTTCAAGACAAATATATCTCACTCTGACCCCAATTCCTTCATGGTAGCTCTATCATTCGGTAACTTTTAAAACCGGTTTCTACCGGTCACATCCGAAGTAATTTCAGTCCACGGTATTGATCCCTGGGTACTGATCAGGAGTAACGGGAGTAAGTCTCACACGCACGCACATCCTCGTCGTCGTACCGCTTCTACGATTTGAATACATTATTATTTACTGAGCATATCATCTTCACAAGACGCCGCGTTTTACTAGTTATTAAGATGTATCAAAAACAGGATTTTAAAAAGTACAAAACTCTTCAGACATATTATAAAATAATTATAAATTGATAATGTTCACTTAAAGGCAAAAACCATAATAAGTCACAAGACGTACAACTTATAGATTTATGTTAGTTGAATTCATTTTAATTGAAAACCATTCACAAGTAATGTAAATTTTAAATATTATTTGATATACCTCAAACACAAAATAAGGATCGATATAGAAATAAACGATTACAGTTTCCTCTCTCACCGCCCCTTCCCTCTTCCCACGTTATTTCACTGTGAATCCCCAAATCAGTTCGAATACGAGGGGATTAGTTTGTTTCCATTATGTGATTTCCTCTAACTACTTAACCTACCAAATGGTGTTGTCATTTCTAACGATTACAAATACATCCTTAGTAGATTTAAATTTAACTTAGGTTGTCTTAAACCTTCGACAAGCCTAGTCATCGGATTTCCTATAAGGATAAAAACCAACCGTACGACACAACCGTACAAACTTTCTCATATCGTACATCATTAAAGCTTGAAACAATTTTTTCCAATTTACCTTTCAGTAAACTACCCTTAAATAATTTAAAACTTAATAATTATTTGTAAACTAGCCTCCAAATATTTGTATTTATAATAATATTAAAAAAATCTTATATTTAATGAAAAACTATTCTCATACACTCGTTTTGAACTCATACTGAAAGGCCATTTTTATAGTAATAAAAAAAAATCGGTGATCAGTAAACTACCCTTAAAGAAAGTTTTCCCCAAAAATTAAACATATAGTTTTACTTTTCATGTCAAACCCTACTCAGATATACAATTTAAATAAAAACGTTAGTCATTATCGAAATATTTTGAATTTTCGAAAATCACTCATCAGTAAACTACCCTTTAACTCTTTTTTTTTCAAAACCCGAGTATACACTGATATTCATTTTAAACAAAATCTTTAGAGCCATTTAAAAAAAATTGTTGGTCTAAAAGGTCACTTATAACTAACCCATCCTTAATTTGAGGGCTAGGGTCGAAATAAAAAAATACGTGCTGAGGTTTTGCCCTATCAGATTTAGATATTAAATTTGAACAAAATCTATAGAACAGTTTCAGATCCGTGCCAGCGACAGACAGATGACAAACATAGTGCAAACAGAATTTTAAAATCCACTCGTTTGGGTTCGGTTGCACATAAAGCGTAAAGACTCATCCCGAGATCGAGATTTTCAAGATTATAATACTTTCTCTTCATATTATAAAATAAAGAATGTTATGGGTAATAAATTTTGGAATTTTGAATTTAATTAAAATTCTAATATGTATCTTTTATAAGCCATAGGGTTCAAATCCTGGTTGGGTGTATAGAGGGTGTTTATTCCTAATGGATTCTCAATCTTTCGCATCGTAAATTCGAGTACATTTACTCTAAATAATACCTTTCTCATCCCTACTACATTTACATAATGGATCTAAGTGTATATCCCGAATGGGTGACTTAGATGTGGTGAATAAAAATGTTTACGCTATTAAGAAGATTACTATTTATTAAATAAAATATGTAATATGCATACCCACAGGATTTATGTGTTTTTTGCTTTGAATTAAAACAAATTCAAACAAATTAAAGCCACACGACTGATTCACTCACTGACATTAATGTTTTCCCACTTCCATATAAGCTATAAACTTGAGATTTGGACAACTTATAAACCTGTAACCGACGGAAAAACTCCAAAAATTAAAAGAAAAATATTTTAACAATAGAAAATATTCAAAATGGAGAAGCAACTTTAAAGTAGGCGCGGACCTTTCTTTGGTTTCTCTTGTGGCTAAACGGTAAGACCTATCAAAAACTTCTCTTGAATTACATTAGTTTACATCTACTTGCAAAAAAAAATCAACAAGAGTTTGGGGGCGTAGCCCCCAACGAGAAAAGCGAGTGTATGTTTATAAAGATAGATAAACTGAATTTGATAAATTTACAGATTTTAAAGGCTATCTATAAAAATATATCTACATAAATAACCAAACATGCTTCTTATATAAAAAATGTATACACCTCAAACTATATTAATCTAAGTCAATGGAAATAATGCCATGTTCAAATCACCGTAGAAAAACCTTTTTCTAAAATTTGTCCAAAAATTTGCTTAAAATATTTTCACGTGTTCTGATATACGAAACCATTAGGTGTTCTCCGGCTGTCGCTTTTTAACAACCTCAAGTTGAATATAATGATTTTAATTGATTTTGGTTTCTAACTCTGTTTTAAATATATTTAAATGTTCTATATATTTCACTTTAGCTATACTTACCCACAACTTTGGCGTTATGAATAATGCCTACTTGATTAGAAGAATCAGGGAGAAAGGTATATTTTCTTCAGGTAATTTCTAACTTTTTCTCCTCCCTTTGTATTATTGTGCATTTCCCTACATTTCCTCGTTATTAAATTAGTTGTCACAGTAAATGATTAAGCTGTTATTTTGTATTTACTTTTTATCACCGTGTCCTACTACCCATTTGGGCTATACGCTAGTTGCTATTTTAAATCCAAACTTATAACTTTTTTCATTCAGACTAGATATTCACGTGGTTGTAGATTAGTGGTTAGAGTGATCGACCATAAGTCAAGGAGACCTTGGTTTGATTCTAGATGATTCTGTTGAAGATATTTAGTATTTTTATGGGGGTTTATTCTGCTGTCAAATTATTCAAATATATATTTATTTATTAGTAAATATATAAAAATATACATGTATATATAACGCTAATATTGTAGGGACGAAGGAAACATACCTTCGTTTGCATAGAAGGAAAGTTGAAAACCATTTAGGAAGAAAGACCCTCAGTTAACCCAACTGGGACTCGATCCCGATATCCCCATAATCGATAGTCCAGACTATCGCAAGAGTGCCCCTTTAAAACCGTAAGTTCCGGTTTTAGAAATATTTTTTAACACTGTAAGGGACTTTTTTATTTTTATCGCAGCGTTCATGCTATAAATATATAAACAAACTAGAAATCTAGTGTGACATTGCGGCAAGAAGAAACTTAGAAGTTAATTTATAAATAACAGTAATGGCGTATTTTGGTACTCGTACCTGTAACCTCTAACCTACCGAGCCACCGTGTGTCAGCGCACACGAATGGCCTCAAACAACCGACAAGTGTAAGGCTGGGTTGGCGCTGGCATAGCCTACTGGATTCTGATCCGGGAGAATGGAGTTCGGTACACGGCCACATGCTTCGAGAAATCATTATTCTTTGTACAGTCACAACTGCTACATTTGTTTGACATTCATCCTTATCATTATTTCCTCAGACAAAAATCATAGAGGATTATTCTTATTACCAGGCTAATATCATCATTTTTGTCGCTATACACTTAGCTAATAAATGATGCTATTAACAGTAATAAAATAATTTTAAATTTAATTTAGTTTAGTTTATTATAGCACTGACCAAAACCAATGATAATAGAAATAATAATAAAAATAATAGCCCGTTTAAAATAATTCATTAAAAAATTGACTATAATTTTTATAAATTAAATATAGACGCCAAATACACATATATCTTAAGTATATGTAGGTATTTTAATAGAGCACAAAATTAAACAAGTGTATATGGTGGAAAAACCTACCATAATTTAAATTTAATCAATATAAAGAAACTTATTATGTTAACAAATGTATTATCTCTAAAATGTGTGTATGCATATATGTAAGAAAATTATTATGCTAAAAAATTTATTATCTCTAATATGTCTGTGTGTATGTATGTAAGTTTGTATGCGTGCGTGTGTTTTTGTGTGTGTGTGCGCAGGAAATTCTTGTACTCTTATTCATTAGTTTAGATTTAAATTTTCTTGTGATGTAATTAATTAATGTAAGCCAGTCAATTTCATTCTTCGTCAACAGAAAAAGGTAAAAATAAAGTAAAACCTTTTCTTTCTACAGTCTTCTTTGAATTACATTTTAAAAAAGCTATTTTTTTTGTGCAAAATAAACATTCATTTAAATGCATTTTAGGCTGTAAAAGCCGTTATTTTAAATTATATTTTAGGTTTTCCAATTGGTTAAATCAAATTGATATACCGCAGGATTTCTGTCTTTAAAAAAATTGTCTTGTTCAAAAATGCAAATTACTCTTCTTCTTCAAAATATTAAAAAAATATTCTCTATCTTAAAGAACCGCAAAATACCTCAGCAAAATACTCGTTTATTCAGTTTAGATTTTAAATACTGATAAACTGGAATATACACATATATAACCTTGTATTTTATCGAGACGTGTTGACTAGCATCATACGCCTTAATTGATCTTATTAAACGCACCTTAATCTTTCTTTTTTCTACAGAAATTGGGTCCACGGCTTTATTATTGAGCCGCGGTCGCGAACTTTATTTGAGACTTGTCAGGCTTTAAACAAAGAGTTCAGAGTCCACTAAAATTAGAAATTAATATCAATACACGATAAGTACACTTAAAAAACCAACATTAAAAAAAACGGAAAACAAATTTCATCAGTATGCGAAAGACTCGTGTTAATCCAAACATTGCCTCGTACTCTTGTACATGCGTAGAACTTCATGGCATACTGCGTCATGGCGCACTAAACCTTTATATTCTTTGGTCACGGGTGTCTATAGACGTGCAATCAATTTGCAGAGGTCGGAGGCGTTACGCGAGTGTACTAGAATTATATATGGCTGACGCATGGTTCAATGGCCATTTTTCGATATCACACTAGAATTATATATATCTGGTGCATTGCTCAACGCCCCATCTTGGTCAAGAAGCCACCGTTCCAACATTATTTATTCAACACGTTCCGGCCATAAAATGTTTTTCGCTCCTCTATTTCTTCATTTGACATAGGTTTGCCAGTTCTTTTGTCGGATTTTAAAAGCTTTTACTCGTAAATCTTTGTATTGATCTTGTCAAAAGTATTTTCAAACTAATGAAGCAATAATTATAATAGACTAACATTTTAGCAGTAATAATACTATACATTCTTGGGTTGTTTCAGTAGTTTTCACTTCTAATTTTAAAATAAAAAAATCTTCAAATTTTTTATTTTTATTCTCTATGCGATAAAATTAGAAAAATGCTACGGGTATTGATAAAATAATAATAATAGTTTATTATTTTAGAATATTTACTAAGCTGAATGTTGATACCATGTCCTATTGTGATTTTTTCTTCATATAATTTTAAAATTATTTACAATTACTATAGTTTGGAAGCGTTGATTTGGTTATTTGATAAAACTTTTTTTTAAATGGTAGTTTACGTTTCATTATAAAACTGAGTTTTTGGCTCACTATGATTTATAGATACCTTAAATTAAAACTTATGGGTTGGATCGCCAACTTTTATTTATTGTATTTACTACCTACTATTAAAATATATGATTTTGGTTGATTAGAAAACTTAATAGATTTATTATTATTATTTAGCACCGCGTCTTACTACCCGTTTGGGTTATACGCTTTAAGTACTGATTTACGCTAATTGATTAGGAATTGGGAAGGTTGAATTAGAGGAAGTGAACCCCATTTGCGTGGAGAGGAAGTGGAAAACCATTTAGGAACCCCCATAATAATAATAATAGTTTATTATTTTAGAATATTTACTAAGCTGAATGTTGATACCATGTCCTATTGTGATTTTTTCTTCATATAATTTTAAAATTATTTACAATTACTATAGTTTGGAAGCGTTGATTTGGTTATTTGATAAAACTTTTTTTTAAATGGTAGTTTACGTTTCATTATAAAACTGAGTTTTTGGCTCACTATGATTTATAGATACCTTAAATTAAAACTTATGGGTTGGATCGCCAACTTTTATTTATTGTATTTACTACCTACTATTAAAATATATGATTTTGGTTGATTAGAAAACTTAATAGATTTATTATTATTATTTAGCACCGCGTCTTACTACCCGTTTGGGTTATACGCTTTAAGTACTGATTTACGCTAATTGATTAGGAATTGGGAAGGTTGAATTAGAGGAAGTGAACCCCATTTGCGTGGAGAGGAAGTGGAAAACCATTTAGGAACCCCCACTCCCCCAGTTCACCTGACCGAGATTCGAATCTTGATCTCCACGTCCTCAGTAGTCGATCTCAACATGACTAGAGCATTAGCCAACTACGTCACCGAGGCGGGTAACTTAATAGAATAATATATTTTTGAAGAATGAATTAAATTACCAGAGTGAAATCAATATCTTACTAGATCAAATATATTAATTTGAATTGACTTTATACATAAAAATAAGATTTTTCCCTTAAGTGTCTTATATTTTTCATTCCTTTTAAATAATAATGATTTTAAGTAACATTTATTTTTAAGCATAATTAGTGTAAATGAAGGACAACTATATCGGGTAGTTAAGATTTATAAAAATGTAACCAGGGGTGCAAAACAACACTAGATTACAGAATTAAATGTATAAATACATATATTTCTTTTTAATTTACCAGGCTATATTAAATAGCTAAATCTTATTTCCACGTTCTCACTTCATAAGCACATGGAATATAAAATTATTTACATTCTTATTGTGTCTAGCTTATGCCTCTCGCCGGGATTTAAATCCGACACACTTCACCTCTCATGACCACGGCTTGAATAACGGTTTTGATCATGTGCCAGCTTAGTGTAGATATCCGCTCAACAAGTCTCCAGAAGCAACAGCGCGAGAGAAGACAGTGTAATCCATCTTGGAAGTGGTTATGTTACCGGGAGTTAGCGAAAGATTCATCCCCATGGTAACAGCGCAACAAACAAGGGCGTTAACCCCTAATAACACCCAGCTATACACTCGGTATCGATTGGTGTGGGCCACTTTGTGCTGGTCTCCAATCAAACACATTACCTCAGTAAATTATTTATATTCACTCTGAACATATTTCATTTGAATATTCTGTTTCATGTGTGACATTTAGACAGGCAAATGGTTTGAGTTTCATAAGAGGCTTAACAAAAGCCACTTTTTTTAAAAGTGTATATATTGGGGTTGGGGAGGATGTCACATTTTAAATGCGAAGCCGAAACGAAACTTGAAACGTGGGAAGAAAAGTCTAAGTGAGAGGTAAGGTTTTTGTTGTTGTCACATAACACTGAATTGTATTTTTTAAATTATTCATAAAGTGCATCAAAATAAAGAGAAAGGCTTAGAGGGGAAAACAAAGCCCATTATATTATTTATGCTGAAGTACGTCAGAGAAATAATTTTAACTACGTTGAGATTTTACCTCTAACTTCAAAGCCTTGATATGTTACTATCGTGTATTTACAAAATAAATACATAGTATGCATATTTAGGATTATTTACATGAACTTATTTGCTTTAGTGTATTTGTTACACTTACATCCTTGATACAATTTTGACTTTCGAGAATCTTCAAATATGTATCCTAATGAAACTGCACGAGGACATATTTGATGTTAGGCCCTACTGCAGCGGAAATAACTAGAAAGAGAATGTAAATTTCCATTGACGAAATTTCATTTCTAGCTCAAATTAAGTTCAGAATAATTCCCGAGTGCCCCGGTCTATAATCAGAAGTTCTAATCTACAGCAAACCCTTTCGGAAATTTTCTATCGCCCTAAAATTGAATAACTCATTTTTTATCAAAACAAAAATCTTGTTCTTTACGTTGATTGTAATACAACCTTTTACGATATTCTGTTTGAATTATTCCTGGTTTAGCTGATCATTTGTGATTAATATTTTTGGGTATATTGTTGGATTCTAAAAGGAATAATCTTTTAAAAACTACAAACTTTTTTTCGGTTATCTTAATAACAGTTTCAATAGTATTATAACTATTTATGGGTAGTGATAATATTATATATATATCAGTGGTTCCCAAAAGGTGGCCCGCGAGCTGTTCCTAGGGTGTCCATGACAACTGCCAAAATTTAACAAAATAAAAAGTTAAAATAATAACTAAACAACTGTAGGTCTAATCTTAATCAATAAAAATATTCCCCTACTCTTCACCCACCTGCACAGTGTTACATGAAAAACAAGTATTAATAATAGACCTGACATGCATTCGGATTTTCTGGTCAAATTGTCCATCCTTTGACCTGATATTCAAGAAGTGATAAGAAAAATGAAAAGATTTCATTTTCTCATTAATACTAAACCCAAATGAATAAATTTGAACTTTTTCACAAGTAATACATTTTCATGTAGGCCCAAATACCTTTTTTGTGCTAACTATTATATTCGTTATTATTACAACTTGAGCTAGTTTAAAAATAAAAGAATGTAAAACACATACTTGACTCGGATTTACTGTGCCAAATTCCCAGTTCCTTGGGTTTTCCAAAATTAATTATTAATATAGGGGGGGTTTATTTTCTATTNGGGGGGGGGTATTTTCTATTCTTAGAATATATTAGATTCTAATGACTAGAACAAATGGGAGGTCCTTTGTTCTCAAAAAGCCTCTTTGGGGGTCCTTGACTGGTAGGTAATTGGGAACTACTGAAATATATATATAAATGGAAGCTGCAATTTACAAGGCTACTTTTCTATCTGAATCGGGCTGGAAGAAAGTATGGTGTTAATTGTTTGAAAGCTGGAACACAAAGGTTGCTGAATCTAAACTGTACTTGGGTCGCGGTCAGTACCCACCATCCTAAAGGAGCGTGGGAAACGTTCAGGCGGACCCATCAACTGTATCGTTTCACACACACGGCGTGAGCACACGTTCACCAAGAGGTAAACTACACAAGCGTTCATAACGTTTCCTATAGTTTTGATCCAAACTCAATCCTGATTATACCTGGGAATATAACAATGCCATTGACTGATCTGCATTGAACACTAGTAATATTTTAAAACAAGCGTAGATTCATCCCACGAGATCAAAACACCGCACCGGTTTGTTTAGTAGTTTAGACATGGGGGTCCCTCCCTGTACCTTTAGACTGAATGAGCTCGTTCACAAGAAGAAGAAAAACTTGCTGGAGTCCTCTTAACACTTTTTTTACACTAATATTACAAACATTCAATTACGAGAATTAAATTTACAAGTATAAAACAAACGGAAAACATCAAATGTTTCTGGATGCCCATTTGGCCAATGTCCTTTATTCACATTTGGAAAAATTGACAATCCTAATTACTGAGGCTAGCTTATATTGTGAAAAAAACAAATAAATAATACTCTAAAAGTGCTTCGAGTGGCTATGGAGGAGCCCAAGAGCTCCGTGGAGTACAGTTTAAAAAACGCTAGCTTAAAATAAATACTTCAAGAATATTTTAACATTTCTAATTCTCTTAAAATTATTTCTTAAAAAGTGTTGAATATTAAAAGTATGGCGAAACATACTGTACATTCTTTAAAGGTAAAGCCCATTTTATTTAGGCAGTGCTCTTGGTTTTGTTTTGGTAGCAACATCATCTCTTTAAAGAACTAAAATTGTTTATCTTCAGAAATAAGTGGTACGCACACTTTCACAATCACTCTATAGTTGTTAAATAATGTAAAAACAAAATTTTATGAGCACTATTTAAACTGTTATTATTATTATTATTTAGCACCACGTCTTACTACCCGTTTGGGTTATACGCTCTAAGTACTAATTGCGCTAATGGATTAGGAATTGGGAAGGTTGAATTAGAGGAAGTGAACCCACATTGGCGTGGAGAGGGAGTGGAAAACCATTTAGGAAAAACCACCTCCAGTTCACCCGACCGAGATTCGAACCTCGATCTCCCCGCCCTCAGTGGTTGAGCTCAACATGAGTAACGCGTTGGCCAACTATGCCACTGAGGCGGTAAAACCACCCCAAGATCACCCGACCGAGATTAGAACCTCGATCTCACCGCCCTCAGTGGTTGAGCTCAACACTACTAGCGCGTTAGCCAACTATGCCACTGAGGCGGGTTATTTAAACTGAATGTTCCATGTATATTGTATATAATTATTATATATTAATGTTTCGAAAATATATCTTAAGAAATACATACGTTTTTAACATGAAATATATAAAAATAATCATCTAAAAACTCACTTAACTACAGTAAAAATAGAAGGTACCTAATTAATAAAAGCTTCTTACTCGAATCACAAAATCACTTATAAATATTTGGTCCTACACTCTAATCAAGTTATGAAAACATTTGCTATCACACAAGAAACAAAATAACTTCTACTATTGTATATTTGAATAACGGATATGTAAATAGCTTGGGTATGAGGAGCAATTGTTTAAATGAAAGAGTTAACGGGATTGTTTTAATCCACTAACACTTTTATTTCGATTAATATTAATCAGACAAAAATTACCTTACTATTTCAGAAGTTGAATCAATTGTTAACATGAGCACTCTAATTAAAAGGTCGAGAACCCGCGCTGGTAGGCACATAGTCTAAATGTCAAACTAAGTTATTCTGATTCGTTGACAACGGGAGGTGGGGGTTTAAGTCATGGCAAGGTGTACTAAGGAGCTATTTAATAAAAGTTTTCCCCCGCTATAACTCTTGTAAATGAAGCTACATTTACTCTAAAATTTACCTTTCTTATCCATAAAGCACTAGCTCAATTAAAATATATATGTGTTTAACCCGAATAGGAACTAAGAAACGATGATAGATAAACATCTTATAGAAAAAAATATTGATTAATCACTGCATATCAGTTATTTTTTCCTCAGAGTTTCTTACTAACCGTCCGGGCTATACGCATTCTAATTACTCTAGGGGATAAGGATGTGCAGGTATAAAATAGAGAAAATGTACCCACAGATGCGATAATACATCATCTTTATAGATTTAAGAATCCATTTAAGAAAAAAATTACATCACACACGGCCGGGATTTGAACTAGTGTCACTGTAAAAGTAGACTAAGTGAGCTTAAAGTTTAGTCCATAGGCCCACCGATGTGAACATTAATTATGTTAATTGGGCAAGTTGTTGTTAGTCTTATAGACTATTTATTATGTTTACGTGTTTATCTTTTGCTATTTAATCTATAAATATTTCTAGTATAATAAAGAGGTCCATTTGATCACAAACTGTTTTAATATTATTTGCTGTTTTACAATAATTTATATAAATTAGTGATACCTGTGCTCATGCCTAGATGTCAATAACAGGTCTCGAGGAAGCGACTCATCTCCGGTGATGAGGGTAGAGGAGGATGTCAGAGGGGCTTCTAACAAATATTACTTACTAGCAATCCCGCACGGCGTTGCCCGTAACCCCTTAAAAATATAGTTAAAAATAGCCCAATTAAAAATTTAAAAATCTGGCTTCGAGGTGTATTTGGACCCACTTCCATCCAGCTGTGTTAAAAATTTCAGATCTCTGCGTGCCTTAGATTTGGCTGTGCACCGCACACACATTCAATCACTTCCTTTTATTATTATAGATTGCGTGAAGGTTCGTTGTGTCACCCATATAGTAAATATTGGTCAATGGCTAGGTTTGTAGGATTTGAAGTTCTGTCCTAGGCTACGTAAGTTTGTGAGTCTTAGACTGATACAGCTTGTTTCTTTTGAAATATAATTCTAAATATCCGGATGGATACAACAACTTTGTCTATTGAAATGTGTTTATAAAGGAAAATAAATTTTATCATAAGATAATTAAATAATATATTAAAAACAGAAATAAATTCTAGGTAGAGTAGTGAAAAAATACTTTTGAAGTTAACCAAACGGTTAGTATGCACGGTTTTGAAATGGAATATTCCAGGCTGGTAGAACTTAAGAATGTTATTTTAAACAATAAGAATATTCCATGCATAGGTCAGATTTTAAACATTTTACACACTCGTTACTAAATACATATTATAAAAGATAAATCATATATGAATTTAACGAAATGCATAAGTTTCTTCCCAGGACGTCGTTGGTTCAGATCCTGACTGGTTTAGTATAAAATCTGATTACCATTAATGATCACGGGTTAGTTTCCAAATCAGCGCCGGGTATGCTCATGCTCTCTACCAATGGCTTTAATCTTTTAATTTAAAATAAAGATAAATTGATTAACTCAGGTCTATTTATTTAACACTTTGATTATGGAATAAAATAGGCGAAACTACTGTTTATACTTTTTAGAGAGGAATTTTCCATCTAGATATCATATTATTTAATTTGAAAAATGACACCTGGACACGGGGATCGATCACTGGACCTTTTGCTTAGTGCGTCAATGCTCTAACCACTGAGCTATCCAGGAATCGTCCCGTTCCCAGGGTCATTCTTCACTCATCTTTTAAGACAGAGTCTATGATGAAGGTTCAGAAATAGTCGGCTACAAAAAAAAATCTCACATTTATAGCCAAATATTTCCGCACGTCTGTCATAGACCCTGCCTTAAAATATGAGTGAAGAGTGACCCTGGACACGGGATGATTCCTGGATATCTCAGTGGTTATAGCATTGACGTACTAAGCTAAAGGTCCCGGGCTCGATCCCCGTGTCCAGGTATCATTTTTTAATTTTCCCAACTTTGATAATAGTTAGCAATTAAAGAATGAAGATTGCTGATGATAATTGAGTTGGAATGAATATTACAACTCCGTGCCCCTTGGCTGCGCCAACCTATCATCACACGTACTGTGCACTCTAGTAACTCTGGTTGATGGCATGACCGCAAGTGTTCCTCGTCTCCTCTTACACTCCAGGAAATAACACAAAGTCACTTTAACTACCTCAAAAAACTGTACACTGGGGCCGGGGAGATCTTGTATGAATGTATTGTTCTCAACTGATAGTTTTTATGTCATGATCATAAATCCTAGTAAAAACATGGTAGGTATTGTTAACCTGGTTTGGGAAAGTGATAGAAGGTGAAGCTCAAAACGTCTTTATATCTGGGAATCATTAAATCTGAAAAAGTTAACATTAAATATGTGCTACGCCTCAAGGATATCTTAAAGGTATCTCACCCACATTGTTGGGAAAAGGATGAAAGGACAACCTGAATATCACCATCCAAAATCGACCCTTAAGTGTATCCGATATAAATTCGAACTAAGGCCAATACGATAACAACCCTTAATTTGACTAATATCCCAGTTCATAATCACCCAAACCTGACCACAGAGCGAATGAACGTGCAACATGGCAAGCACAAAAAAGAAAGAAAAATAACTCTTCTACATCTTGAGGAGGAAGGGGAGTGAGAAATTCCAGCTTATCCACCCCCTTTCTCTACTTTTGAATCCCTCGGTTTTCAAATTTTATTATGTTGACTCTTCTCCGCTCAATGTACTATGAACCAGCCAATATTTAATCAAGTCTTGATTCCTGACCTATTATTAAAATAACATTTTTTTAAATGTTTGGCTTAGTCTATATTGCTTGTTGGTCTCTATGACTGGCGTTCCACTGATATATTACAACTTGCCATAAAAAAAAAGGTTCATTACTACAAAGCATTTATCTTTCTTCTTTGTGATCTCACAAATAAACGTTAAAAAATGTATGTTAATAAATATTATGCAACTTGAAAATCTTAGAAATATTTAATAAAAAGTATTAATTTTATTAGCCAGTGACTTATCTAATAAAATTATACTATTCATTATCTCCAATGCCTGCAATGCATATTAGTTAATTGTTTGTGTTTATACAATCTCATCGAAATCTTTTAATAAGTATAGCTTATAATTATATTTGATTTATTTACCCAAAAACAATGTTTCTTAATTTGATATAAAATCTTAGTTTAACTAACTATTAAATATGGAAAAAAGCAACGATATACAATTAAGTATACTGTATATGAAAGGCGAAGCTTGGTGGATGATTGTAGGGCTGCCCTTAGCTGACGTGGGGCCTTGGGCATACTTCATTTGCGCCCCTACCCCTCCCCAAGGTATATGCCTCAACATTCATAGCCCAAAAATAATAATTTTGTCACAGTAGTTTGAACCTACATACCAATTTTCAACCACTTAAGCTATCAGGAAATTACCTAAAAGGTGAATACATGTCATAACTAATGCTAGAAGCAGTTATTTATTCATTTAAAGGCTGCTTTCTACCAAACCCTTCGTTCTATTTTCTCCCCCAAAGAATCTGATATGTATAAAGGCCCAAATAACCACTCTACTAAGTTTGAATCAAGTCGGTTAAAGCATTTCAAAGTTATCGTGAGACTTATCCACCACAGACAGACAAGTGCAAATTGATGGAGTTAAAACGGATAACTCACTTCACTCTTTCAATAAATCAAACCACATTATTGTATTTGTATTTACACTCTTATAATATTTACTAGATCGTCTATAAAGGAAACCTACTATACGACCACGCAAGCAAAAATGTTCGGCCCCAACTGGTTTGTTCCCCTATGTCACTTAAACAAGCGCGGATTACTAATTACTAGTAGCAGGTAAATGTCACTAAAAACCTTTTAATCATAATATAAACTATATTTTATTATTTTATTTCAAATATTGAATTTCTAAAATATATTATGGTATAATTTTTTTTAGCTGTACTGATACATTTTATTAACTATTATATCAACCACATCATTGGTCACGTGGACTAGACCTCACACTCGTCTATTTTATCTTGCTGATGATGTAGAGATCGGGGTTTTAATCCCAGTTGTGTGTACTAAGGTTTTTTTTTGATAAAGTGTTTCACCATTTTCCCTTCTCGAAAATACTAATATGTATATTTCTTACCAACCCTCCCCTTTTCCTATTTACCCTTGTAGTTTAATTAAATGATAAAAGCACGGGTGGGTAGGGAGACGCAATGCAAAAAATATATTATACGAAAACGTCAACCTATTAAATATTGTAAACTTATAATGTAAAGCCTGATGGATCTAATTGATTGATTTTCAACATAGTTAAAGATTTCACATAAATTTGGGATTCAAAGCCGTGACCTTTGGCTTAACGTGCCAATGTTATACAATAGAGATTTAGTAGGGGATTTATATACTAGGTTCAGTGTTCCAAGTTTGATTCCCTTAATTAGTTCTCATTTTTAGCTTTACATTTGAATAATATTTGTGGGTGACATACAATCCTTATCGAATATTAATTTGTAGACTATACATTGTATTTAATTTAAGGTAGAAGGAGTAGAAGATGAAATGTTGGTAAGTTAACTGACATAAACTAGTATTCAACTAGATCTACTATATAAAACCATGTTTTAGGAGGGGTAAGTGGGGGTAATCCCCCACAATACACCTGGATGTCATAAAACAAATAGTTTACATTCTTTTTTAAGAAACATGCTTGTGCAATTATCAATATTTCCGTGTTTACCCACATTATTTGGTCCCTACGGTCTATATAATCAAGCTGCTGGTAGAGCTGACCGCAAGAATAGCAGACTCTGACTTGATATACATGGGTTCAACCCCAACCGAGTGCAATGTGTCGATGCCTTGACTGTCATCGAGTGCGTTGGTATTTACAAGCTGGGTTTAAATTGAATCCTCGCTTGGTGTGAAGGTAGGAGAGAGGCGAGTGTTCACTCTTAAGTGTGATCCAAGATTATATTTAACCCCACTTGGCGTTAAACGCTTATGAATATCATAATGCGAAGATAATTATTTGTGATCATCCTAATTCTACGCAGGATAGTACTGGAGTAATTTCTTGAAATCTGCTTGTCACCAACATGTTTTCTTTGTATGGATAGTTCACCTGGCTCTTATCAAGTAATGGCTCTGCACTTTACAAAGAGAACTAAATTATACTGAATAGGAGATAGTTCCGAGAATGATAACACGGTCTTGGGGAATACGCTCTTTATATATATTTTTTCATTAACTCAATGGAACGAGGGAGTAAGCACAAAACAGTTTTCATAGCTACGTCTCGGCTGTTATCGGAATCATTCAGGGCCGGATATACTTATTCAGCACAGTTGCTGGAGAGCATATCCTCCGGCTTCAACGTCTCTCTGCGGAGAACAATGTATCCCTGAGGGGACTACGTCCACAAGAATACATATAAAAAACGGAGCGCTATACTAAAAAAAAACTATCAAAAGGCTTCCTCTACGACCAACAAAAGATTTTGTGAGGGAGATCGATAGGTTTTGTTTTTTTCTCGAAAGCAAGAGAGGCTGACTAACACGCGCGTCGAGCGGTGCTTTAATCGAGTACTAGTACAGGGCCTTTCTCAGAATACTCTAATTCTATTGCTGCCTGTCCCTATAGTTAAAAGCTAGGCTCAAAATGAATTTCGCATTCATTTATTAAGTTGCCTGTGTTATTATGAATTGTAACCTTTTCTATTCAAAATTAAAGTAATTCTCGCCTTTCCTTCTTCGAAAATGAGGATGGTTTATCTTTAGGTATTAAAACGCCACGTTCCTGAAACTGAAACTCCTCCCAATGCGATATTTCTTAAGAGAATGCTGTACTGAAGCTTTTAAACCATATCAAGATTACTCAAATAACGTAAAACTTTCTGTTAGGCCTTAACAAAGAAGACTTCCTTTTTGCAAGGAAGGCCAGATATAGTTTCCTACACCCTTTAAAGGAGTGCAACAGTTAGTGTAAAACGTAAATTAAAATTATAAAGTTCTACCATTTCACTTTTTTTTTCAGTTCAAATTGTAAAGTTGAGTAGGTTTGTATATGTCAACTTCATTTTGGGGTAAACCATAATTTATTTAAATAAAAACCCACAAACTACGAGACGATTTAGCGTTTAAGTTTCAACGCTCCAAAAAGTTGCCCTTTCAATATTGAGATAATACATATGGAATATAGCCTAAAATTTTATACAAATGATATATAATGAAAAAACAGTAAAGCTAAGTAATTTTGAAAGATGATGGAAGCGTGGGAGTGAGATTTAACCAATGAACGGTCGATGGAATGAACAACTTTGGTGGTCGAATATCACTCTCGCAATAATCCTCATTGACTATGACAGAAATATCGGGATTCATATCTTAGTTGGATATAGGGAGGATGATTTTTTCTAAATGTTTTCCCACTCTACCGGCGTGCAATTTCAAATAAATTTTATTTTCCACTCATTCCTATTCCATTAGCGTAAATATGCGAATAGCCTATACGAGTAGTAAGACGCGGTGCATAAACAAACAAACAATTAAAACAATGTAATGAGAGGGAAATGATTTAATATCAAAGACGCAACATTTCTCACACTTTGATAACTTTTTTTTTACTTCCATTGCAGTTTGCAGCCAATGTCATGGACCACCTTTTTATTCAAGCCATATATTTTCCCCTACCGGCTTGCTAGGCCTGTCGTAGCTACTTTGACAACTGTCATAATAATATAATCATCTCTTATCAAAACTGTCAACCCTTGATTTATAGTTTAAATCCTCTTAAGGTATCAGATAATTATGATCCTAGTACATGTGATATGGTGAAAATAGATTTTATTAAATTTTACACTATAAATTTATATTTAATAGTTATTTGTTTACAGTGTTTAGAAATTGATTATATTTTTGTTAGTACTTTCACGCTGACACTTTGCAAATCTTCGCTTGCGATGTCGAGATAGGTTGAATGATCTGATTACACTGATTATAAATAATTTGTGTTGAAAAATAAAAATTTAAGTAGTATTTTTTCAATTAAATATTTTACCCTAAAGGTAATATCCAAGTCTTGTAAACATTCAAGATTAATTAAAAACGGTATTAAATGTTCCAGGGCTCTTCAGCGCCTTTGAAGTGTCCCAAAAGGTATAGGGCCAAATTCATAGTCAGACTTAGTGCGCCTCAAGTGCGGCTCATTACTAAATACAAGACGACACTTACCATGACCAGAAACTGGCCCATTCCATTCGATTTTAGGTAGGTGTCGTCTTGTATCTAGTTTTGAGGCACATCAATTCTGACTGTGAATCTGTCCCCTGTCTTTAATTTAAGAGCTGTTAAAATAGGGTGTAACTAAGTGCACTATGTCATAAAGTGACTAATAATTCATACAATCATTTGTGCGCTCTTTAACTGATAGAACACTCCCATTTATTACACATAACTCTCTTATCTAAGGCTAGTTAGTACATTACAAATTGTTGTGAGCTTGAAATATATATTTAGTTACATTTTGACATGTGTATTTAAAAAAATCTCACCTCTAACCCTACGAGTCATTAAAGTGTTTTTTTATCGCAACAATGACCAATAACCTATCAAACATACAACACCTCCATTCAATGTTTAACGTGCATTTACCGTTCTATGAATGTATTTGAAATGACTGTAATAAATCACATCTCGAAACAGAGCATGTTACAATCAGCTGGCGTTTCAAAAATAAACCTCCTCTACTTCACAGTTATTTATTTGTTTTGGCGTCAGGGGATATCTTCTTCCGAATGACATACCCCATTAATGGTTGGGGCAAGGTTGGGTGGTAATCTATATGTTTATATGCAAGCAAGCAGCCCTGTTCGCACAGATGTATCGACCTCGGTAGTCTGTACCCCAGCTAACAAAGAAGCTTGGTGCGGCCCACTGATAAAGTAGGGGGCTGAGGGGTAAACTGGAACAAGGCATAGCGGGTTGAAGGGAGAGGGGACGCGGCTGGGTTGGATGGCTGGTTGCCTAGCAACCAATATCAGCCAGCTGACAGCACACTAACAGCAATCCAACAGAAGTCGTGGAGAGTTTTTTTAAACTAGGGGGGGCTGTTCGAGGATAAGGAGCGAGCCAACCTTTTTTGACAGTGTATCTGTATGTGTCTGTATGTGTGGATCAATATCACAAAAATTTTCTGGTTCAATTAAATAATGTCGTGATGAGCTGCTCGACTGCTGAGGACGGGGAGATCGAGGTTCGAATATCGGTCGGGTGAACTGGGGGTGGTTTTTCCTAAATGGGTTTCCACTCTCCCTCCACCACGCAAATGCGGGTTCACTTCCTCTAATTAAACCTATACAATTCCTAATCCATTAGCGTAATTAGTACTTAAAGCGTATAACCCGAACGGGTAGTAAGACGCGGTGCTAATAATAAACTATTATTGGGATATTTTTTATTGTTCACTTTCCAGACAGTACACCCATTTCAAACTAGCTGAACCTAGGGTAGTACACCTAGTACTACACACTCAGATCTAGCACCTAGATATTTACTAATTGGATAACATAATAGACTTGAACACAACGAGTAACATCTTCACCAGCATCACCCGGAATCGATTCAGGTTCCCTTAGACATGTGATTGACTACTTTAATCCTGTAGCCGTGGGGATTTATGGGTTTCGGTGTTAACCTGTCTTCAAATTGTATCGTCAGATCACCTTTTACAGTTTAAAGTTCATTTATTTTCTTTCATATTATATTCGAGTGCCCGAAGGCTGTCAATTTTAACCGTTGTAAGATAAATATGGTGAGCTTATGTCAATGGCGCATACTATACAATTATTTTTTTATACTTCCTAAAAAGCTCTGGCTAAGGCGATTCGATTCTAGAATACGTTTTGGCTTAAAACAATAAAATACAATTTAAAAAAATTACTTAAATAATTATTACAGTAATTCTATGCATCTTATAAAAAATATACATGTGAAACGTTTTCCTAAAGAGGGATTCGGTGATACTGAGTTTGAATCTCTGTTAAGGAACATATTTTTGACATATTGAAAAAAGAACCACCCATATCTCTTTTTTATTATGATACATCAATTATTTGAGACCTCGGACCAGATGTGTATTAATCACAACTTGTGTATGTGAGGAAGGCCAGGCCTCCGCCGTGGTTCGGATTCCACGTTAAACTGTAGGTCCTCTCATTTCATCTCACAATCACCCTACCATTACACATTAGCGTAAGTGCGTATAACCCGAACGGGTAGTAAGATGCGGTGCTAATTATAATAATTATTATTTGAGTTTAATACTATTAAAAGTAAAACTCTCAACTGTACGTATCTTCAACGGTGGGGTGGGCACGTGGACATTTTAGTGAACATTTGGCTCTACAGCTTGTAGCTTTACGTAAGTTAGTTCACTACTTTTATATGCCTTATCCTATCACTTTCATTATATACTCCTGTACGTTTCAAATACATAATTTATGTACTCCATCCACAACACAAAAATAAGACAAAACATTATTCTAGTTTATATTTTGTTCTATTGAAATGGCAACTACCTTATCCGTCTCCCAGCAGTGATTTTAGAATAACTGTCTTCGAAAATGCCAATAAATGAAGTCCAATCCAATCCAATATGTAAGTCTCGATATAGAAACAAACAAGACCAGAAAGGGTAAATTAATGTTAGTATTGGGAAAAAATATTCCTAAGAAGAATTTCTTGAAGGCATTTGTATAAATAACGAAATCAAAAATAATTTAAGATTCATAAATACCCTTCACTCATTAGGCTGGACACATTATTTACCATAAAGGATATTTTATTTAGAAAATGGTACTTTCTTTTTGCTAAATAAATTTAACATTTTTATTTTTAGTCTAGTAGATTTTTTTGTTCCCCACATCTTACTACCCATCCAAGTAGTTTAAATATTCACAATAATAAGGTGAACTGTAAACTCAGAAGTTAAGAGGAAATATCCTTGAACTGGCGTGAGAAAGCATTTAGAAAGAAATTCAGGCTAGACAAAGTTGGTGCTTTAGCCCACATGCTAAACGATGCGAAAGGCTAACTAAGTTTGAATAATTAGATTGAAACTTATATTTTTAGTATCAGACCAAAAAAAAATCGGAAATCCGGCTCCATTTGGTTTTGTCATCTAGATTATGCTATAAGTGTGCGAAATTTCAGATTTCTATATCATTTAGGGGCTTATTGAAGCTGCAGAAAGATACATAAATTAGGAATATATATACACCTTTCACAGTAATACAAGTATTTATATAATTGGCTTATGTTGATCACGGTGTGTACGTAGTTCTCTAGCATGTTTATTTGTCTCCCACTTCGGTGGATACACGGACTAAGGTATACGCCTAGTCTGGTTTAGCTTGCTCTAGAAGTGGAGACAGTACTTTGAATTCTGACCAGGTGTCTTGAGAGTGGTTTTTCCTAAATGGCTTTTCCATCTACCTCCACGCAAATGCAACTTCATATATTTCTCTAATTATGCTGCATTAGTGTAAATATATCGATAACCGGAACGGTTAATAAGACGTGTTACACAAAAGAACGTGTGTGAATTTAAAATGAATGTTTTCGATGATAACAATGACATCACCTATTAAAATAAATAGAAAACCAAAGGAAGTCTAAGAACATATGTTAAGGAAATAAAAATGGTAATAAGCTTCACAAACACAAATAAACACTTAATGCTAATAAAAAGAAATAAATTACTGTTAAGTTAAGCTAGCTGTGAAAGCATAGCCTCGCGGAAGACGACAGATTGAATGAACACCGGAATGGAGAAAAACATGAATAAAAGTGAGAAACGCTCAGTGAACCATTACTTTGTTGCATCCCTTGAGACAGCACTTAAGCCCATGCAACCGTGATAAGGGTATGAAGTTCCTAGAGAGGGTGTAAGTAAAGTCAAAAGGAAATTAACTATACGCTGTCTAAACAGTAGAGTTTAACAGAAATATTACACTACTTATAACTTTTCAACCCCCTTCCTACCTCTTCCTCAATGGTGTGTGTGTGTAGACATGGGAATCATTATCTACGAGCAACATAGGCTCTTACCATCTCTTTCTGACCCATTGGGTTTTAACCACCATTTTGTAGCTTATAAGCGAACATTGTTATTAATATGGAATAATCATGCTATATTAAATAAAATTCACAGATTTTTCTAGTGAAAACAATATAAACGACCAAATAAAATTTTAAATTACTAATTTTTCCAAATATCGCATCATAAGTCTCGTTCCAAATGTATGGGAAAGCCAAAATTGTGTGGTGGCTGTAATAACAGTAACGGACAACATCTTCAAAGTAGGAAATTGATATATCTTATACTGTGTTAGAAAAAAAGATGAAAACATGTTATAGCTCTTGAAATGTTTTAAAGTAAAACATGAAAATGTTGGCTTGGAATTAACTTTGTTTTCTTTTGATTCAACACGGGTAAGTTTTGTTAAAAGAATAACATTTCTAAATTATTTTTGGAAAAACTACGGGCAAAAAGCACCTCCCTTCTATGTGTAGTGGAGTTCTATGGTCGCAGAGCTGGAAACTCGATTTACTCTCTCCCCGAGCATGAAGAGTACAGCACTGTGAGACAGCTGTGGGGTTGAACCCTGCACAGTCAGATTTATAATATTCGCTACACTACAACGTTTAGTCAATTTTACATTCATATGGAAACTAATATACTTCCTCGTTTGTTTTGTTCCATAAGCTGGATTTTGTTGTAATTGCCGAGACAATATTAAATGTTTGAATATATATATGCAGCAATTTACTATACCATAAAAAATTATACTTTCGGGTAAAAAAGCGACTAACCTCAGTGATGTTCGATCGGTCTACTGTCATTACACATCGTTACCGTTAGTAATCAGTTTTGACTTGCCACAGTCAGTAGCGCGTGTCCCAACTGACATAATGGTTCCGGTTCCGGGTATATAATCCCGACATGGCCGAATATTAATTATTGGTAAAACTGTCGTATATGGGACTGAATGTTTCGTTTTTCTTAGTAACAGGCTAGTGTGTTAGTCGTGTGTTGATATCATCAGCGTCTCAAAAAATGTACTTAAAATACACCAATAAATACTAATTCTCTGGAGTTGGTTTTATCAAGTGATGTTTTCACAGTTTCAGGAAAATACTGCTGCACTTATTCTTAGCAAAGTTCCTTGTTCTTGATTTAAATTAGCATAAGCCAAAACACAGGTGCCATACTTAACACTAGGAGTAAATATAAATCCAGCTCTGTTGAGCTTAGCATCAATGAATCCCCCTACTGATAACATTTGGAAATGTTAACTGATGTAATATTTAAAAGGCAAACTACAGCTGTTAGACAATCTTCTTAGGTAGGTTTCAATCATTTATGAGATATTAGTGTTGTGTTTATATAATTATTATGGTTCAGACCTACTTGTTATTTTAGCACCTCGTCTTACTACCCATACGGATTTTACGCCCTACTAACATATTATTTATTTGAGGTATTTAACGTGCATTTTCTGAACCGACTAAATAAATCAGCACACGAGAATTTCTATGAGCGAGGGAAAATTGACATACCGGGAAAGATATTGTTTTCACATATCTTCAAGGATTATTCTACATGCTACCTCGACATGGGACCGATGGCTTTAATTCCCGTCCGACGGAGGATATTTTACGGATTTGTATCGATCAAGAAATATCAATAGACCCCGGCTGGGTTTTAACCCACAACATCGGGTCCTGATGCCCGAACTTTACCCCGAGATCACCGAGGTCGACTTCACCCTAATAAATTGGAATAATTATTTCCTTCAAAATATGTACTTCACTTTATTGTGCTAAGAAACATTAAAACGTGAAATATCATTGGGTTGGTTTAGCGGGGAAATTTTACCTAATGATAATTATTGTAAAATATATTTATTTAGTTTGCTGTAATATTTTTAAAATGTGGATTAAAATAAAACTTTTAATGACCCATTATTTTCAAAAAGTTTTCACGGCGCTTACTTATTAATTGTGTATTAGATATTATTTGAATCAAACCAATAAAATAAGATTAGTTTAATATAATTTAAGAAAGTCACCCTTAAAAGTTTATTTAAAATTATATCAGACCCCACGTTGACCATGTAGGTTACTAAAATGTTAGTCAAATGACATTGCGGGAGATGGTGGGTGTGATCCCTAAGTACCTCATGTCATCAGTGATGTGTTAAGGGGTGTTTCTGCTAGGGGGAAATTATTGTCATTAGGTGTTGAGAGTGTTGACGTCCTGCTGTTGATAGTAGGGTCAGTATTGATTGTTAGTGCCCTGGGGTAGTGATGATCATGTATCTATCCACTTCCGTACGTGACTGATTAACACTTTGTACAGTGCGGGTACTATAAAATGTTGCTGCCATAATTTAACTAGGGGAAGTACCCGGCGTTTCCCACGGCCTTTTCGCTTCCAGCCCGGTTTTTATTTAATTAGAAAAAATATAGTATATTATTTTAAATTCCGGCTTCAATATACACACGTTTGGTGCTAAGGGGCTACTTTACCTTCCATCCATTACCGTTTCCAGCTTGTGGCTTGGGTCAGTTTTTTTTATTCGAGCCATATATTTTCCACTACCGGCTTGCTAGGTCTGTCTTAGCTTCATATGACTTATAATCTATATCCTGATTTTGGATGGATGAACAGTAGAGAAAATTCAAATATATTTCTTTGCGACCAATATCGATAACATATTACTATTTTATTTGTGTTATTTTGTAGGTATTAATAATATCTATATACAGTGACAGCTGCAGATCACATTACTTGATGTATTAATATATTAAAATTGTTTTAGTAACTTTAGTAACTAACTTCTACTGTTCTTCCTACTAAAATCAACCTATAACTTAAGACTAGGACAGGCACAAAAATCAGTCCTCGCCCGTTAATTCACCAATGTGAAAGGGTGAACTCATATTTTCATCAATGATAAATTGCTCGGCCATGTCGGGAATAGAACCCGGAACCCTTTGCTTAGTTGTTAAACAAGCTACCGACTGAACTAAAGTGTCAGATAACAGGGCTTATAATTTTATTAATTACGGACCTTTGCGTGGATAGAGATCGCACAATGCTCATGACAGACAGACAGACAGACAGACAAACTCATGATATTATTAATGTAGATACTCACAGATATTGGGTTTGGAAATGGTGAACCTTTGAATAACAATGCTTATTAATTTTTATATACTTTGAATGAAGCTGAGTGAACAAAATATTTAACAAATCTATCAGAAATTTCTAATTGGTTTTTTATTGTTGAATTTTTTGCACCATCAGTGGTGGATTACCCATTACGCTCGGACCTAGGGGCCGCAGGTTCTGGAGGGCCGCAAGCCAGAGGAATATTTTTTCTAAATTTATTAATGATTAATGATGTTCTTTGATGCTTTGATGCAGCAAGTAAAACTGTTCAAAGAACTAACATTGACTACTAAAGGAGTAATTTGTAATTTATAAAAAATCGCTTAAATAATATGTACAGTACAAGGATCACGAGAACGGTTTGACTATTATGAGATGAAGGGTATGGAATTGTGATAAATTGATACTGTCGAATATGATTCAGATTCAAAAAGGGCAAGAAAGAGAAAAGCATTTCATGATGAAACAAAGAACAATGATGATTTTTACAGAACGAATGGTAAACAAGCCATGATTGTAAGTATATTTTATGTCATAATTGACATTTTCATTGAATTAGAAAACAGATCGACAGTTTACTTCGATCAAAATGAAATTTTGGTTCCATCAATAAAGTGCTTACTTTGGAAAATGAAGAAATTAGGGAGAATGCTTCTGTCTTGGTTCATAAATATCCTGATGACCTTGCCTGGGATCTTAGTGAAAAAATTATATATTTCAAGACGTTCATTGAGACTTTTAACATAGATGTAAAGGACCACCATTTGTCCGCTGAGTTTTTGAAATTCATACGTGAAAAACAGTTAACAACTCTTTTCTTTAACATTGAAACGGTGCTGAAAATTTTGCTGTGTATGATATCAACGAATTAATCTGGAGAGAGATCATTTAGTATTCCAAAAAGAATAAAAATTTATCTTCGTAGCTCATTCACAGATTCAAGACTGTCAAGCTTAACCAGTTTTGCAGAAAATGCTGAAATATGGCGTGATATTAATTTCGATGACATTATTAAGGAATTCTCATCCATGAAAGCACGTAAATTTTATTTGTTAAAATGTTTTAACGTATTGTATTCATAATTTAAAAAACAGTTCTTCTATATAATATGATTATAATAATGTATTGTCTTTTGATTGGGTTAAAAAAATCGTATAATAGTTTTAAAACATCAACTTCAAATTTCAAATTCAATAGTTTTTCCTAACATAAAAAAACTACTGCTATTGTGTTTTTATTTCTTTAGTGATCATAATATTATATGATTGTACTAATGTATTGTCTTTTGTTTGAGTTTGAATAAAAATATCTTTTAAAATAAATAAACAAATAAATAAAAAACTATGTTTCAAAGGAAAGTTTCATGTTTTTCAAAGCTTAAAGAAACAAATTAATAGTTTGTTTTGATTTCAGTTCAACATATTTAAAAAAAAAATCATTTAAATATAGCAAAATCTTTCCTCGAAACTTAAATTGATGTTGCAATATCCATGTCTATTATAGAAGACCCGTGTGAATGCCTAGTTGTTGAATGTTGGTAGGATTTTTTGGGGGCTATGGGGGGTAGGGGCGATAAAATTTGGCCTAAGGGTTTTTAATTTTTCACTGAATACCAGTACTAGCTAAAGGCATTAAACTACATTAATGGGGCAGGGACAAAAAAAGGCAAACTTTTAGGAGAAATAAATATTCATTACGTGGAAGGAGGGTGGGGAAACTATTAATGAAAAACCATCTTCAATACACCCGGCAAGGATTCTAGCCCCGACCTTTATGTTACCAGACAGGCTTGAGATCTAGTCCTCGCAACCACTATTGCTGGTTTATTTGGTTCTATGTTTCACAATAATACTTCTTGCCTCATAAAAATCTCGAAAATATATTAATATTTTTTAAATAATTATTTTACAATATAGTTTTCACGCCATTATTAAATATAATATATATTTATTTTTCAACTATATTTGCATTTTAATTATATTAAAATATTTGTTTATTTCATATTTTGCCACGATTAATATCACACTATCGATTTAGTCGCAGTCCGTCCTTGTGAAATGGGATACCACTTGCCTAAGATACTCTAATTTAATTCTGGTTTTTGTTTTCAACGCGGCTTAGTAACCGTTGGGCTATACGCATACATTAATTACGATATATAGATTAAATATATCCGAATTTACGTGGATAAAGATTGGTGAACCATTTAGCAAAAACCATCTCATCACACTAGACTGAGACTCGAACTTCGATCTCTCCATTAGCGGCAATCCATTCTGACACAAGACCACCGATATACGTCTGGGTGTTGCTCTAGAATCTAGATAGTAACTATACTATTATTTGTAACTTAGATGGTTACCTTCTTCTAATAAGTTAATTAGATCGTTCCGTGTAGCATAAATCATATTGGCCTAAAGTCTGATTTTCACAGGGAGTCTGATATTTGAAATCTGTAATTTACACATGTTGCCACAATGGTGGAATAAAAGTATTGAAACTGTATATACATTCTTGTACCATTTAATTAAGAATGTAAAGATAAATTATACAGTAATCCACGAGGAAATATTATTTTAAACTTTTGAAAGTGAGCTTCATAATTAATTAATAAAATAAAACATATTTCTAGAATGATAAATGTTAACAGCTATCAATCAATGTTGGTGGTCAAAAGTGGGCTTCCTATAAATATCAGGGCTTAGGTTAAGTTAGTTCGCAAGACGTGGGATTATATACTCCCTGCGTTTAGAAAATGTATTTAAAATTCTTAGGTAAAAACAAAAGTAAGAGTTTAAATAGAAACAGTATTTATTTTCCTATTCATTTAGAGCATCGTATTGCCTCAGATAATGAGTGAAAAGTAGCCTTATATGTAAGCTGAGCTTTGAAATCTCAGTGGGCAGATAATTAAAATGAGTCATGGGTCATCCAAACGATGTTCATGTCCATATGTCCCTTTTAAATTAAATTGATATTATATTTGATTGGTTCATACATGTTTTATTTACGTTTAATTTAATTACGAACTAATAAATTGTTTCTTCTCTAAAGCAAACAACGTGGTTGAAACATAATTCCATCACCATTATTGTATAAAATGTTTATATTTATTAGGGCTAGTGGCTAAAATATTAGTCGTGCTATATTTTGATCCATAGTTTAAATTTGAAAGGGAATGGTTAAATAAACACCAAACCAGATAAATGTGTAGGATTTTATTTATAGTGTATTAATCAAGATGCAAAAATTTGCATATTTATAACACACATATTTACAAACACAAACACTTAAATGGCCAGATGAAATACAATCTATAGGACACATGGTACATTCTATATACTCTATTACATATTTTTGATATATCATTTTGGATCTAACTCACTGTAAATATTTTATAACATAATATACATCAAACAATTACTGTATCTATGATTACATGTATGTAGCTATTGTGCTATATAAAATGTGTGAATTAATTTGGAATTAATAAACTCCACAAAATATTACGTTATACTCTATTATGTAAATGCCTTAAGTTATAGTGTTCCCTACAAATTACCTTTATTATTTATTTCATTTTTGAAAGTGTGGATTTATTACATTCTTTGCACCTTGACTAAACTTTGGTGTTAATACAATCCAATATTTTGAGAGTTAAAACTCTAATATCATTTTTTTAACCTCACTTGGTTTATATATTACCTCAATTATTATGTAACCGGCTTATTCGACCACTTTGTCTTTATATAAAGAGCTAAGACTTATCCCACTGACCTGAGTTCGGTGACGAAAATCCTTTTATCTACCTCACTTGGTATGAATTTACATCACTATAACCGAAAAATAAAATCGAAAATGGAAATTCAAAATACTATTGTATTGCTAGGATTTTTTAAATTTGTTAATTTAAAATCAAATATGTAAAACAATTTTAAAACTTATAACTTTATCACTACCTTACAGGTAGAGAAAGTATTCTGATCTTCAAAAAAATCTAACTCGATATTTTTATGAATGTCGACGTTTCATGACACCCTGAATCCGAAAAGGTGTTTTTTGGATTGCCGTATATCTGTCTGTACTTTGGAGTAGAGCCTAAACTATTTTACCAATTGAGCTAAAACATGGTATCTGGGGTTTTCATAGGGTTACTCTGAAGAATTTTTGAAATTGGATATCTAACCCTAAAATTTGAGGGTATTTTACTTATGGGCGAAGAGAGAAATTTTTTTTTTTAATAAAAATAGGCTCAATGATTTTGATTAAATTTTATTTCTGAGCGTTGATCGATATTATAAACAAAATTACTACTCTTAAATTTTTGCCAAAAATACTTTAAGGGTTCCGGTCTGATGCGTAAATTCTCATTTTTTTAAATTATCTATTCTAAACTATTTGAGATATGAAATTACTTTTCATTGCAAATACATAGATGCATTTATATTACAAACATTTTATAAGAAACATAATTTTATAAAACCATTTAATTTTCAATTTATACTTAATTAAATTTATTTGTTAACTTTTCTAAGACCAAAGGTAAAGTATTATGACTGTAAAAAAACTAACCGGAGATGTTGATGGATGTCGACGCTTCATGGCCCCTCGAATCCTAAAAGGGATTTTTGCAATTCCGCCTGTCTATGTGTCTGTTTAACCCTAAAACTAAGATTAGTTTAATAAAAAGTGAAAAAATCGATTTTCTCAAAATATCCTCTAACAATTTGATTAAAATTCATAACCAGGCATTGATTAAGTTTCTAAATAAAATTGATATTTTCGTTTTCCTATTAAAATTACTTTTAGGGTAGTTTTCAGAAGCGGAAATCTCCGTATCTCCACAACTAATTGATGTAAAAAATATGCAAAATTGTAGCACTATTAAAACTAAAAAACTTATATTTTAAATATATTTTTATAAAACCAATAGTTTCTGAGATATTGGCAAATATATTAATACAATTTTGTAAACATTAGTTGTGAATATATACTACTTAGTTTAAACGCAGAGATCATCTAATTCCATAGAGTAGGCCTAAGTAAATAAGTGAGTCTCTCAAAAAGCTTATGTTCTTTTTCCTTTAACCTCTTAGGGGAAATGTTTGTACAACAATGATATATCTCCATTTTAGACTCAATAGTCAATATTTACATTTTTTATTGGTCAAAATTTATAAATAAAGAATTTAATAGAAATATCTCGTGTTTTCTCGCGTATTTTATTTCGTTTCACATATATTAATAGTTTTGAATATATATATATATATCCATTTTTAAACAATGGAGTGAGAAAGTCCTTCTGGAGTTCCGTACCACTTATTAAAGACTATTTCTTGTAAAATCGAGTTTTTGATAGTTCGAGATGGGCCTATCCCATTTAACTGAAACCAATGAGACTCTACTTTATATCAAAACTGACCATTGATATTATAATTCAACTAGACAACCCATGACCCAGTCACCCCTTTACATACCTCAAACCTAGCCTCGATATTGTTTATGTTGCGGATTTCAATTCTTGAATATATACTAAGGTTTTTATAATTTAAAATTTCCCTCTTTTCTAAAATGTGTATAGTATAAAAATAGCATATTGGATTCTTTTCCCTCCTACAAAGCCACGTCCCGTTCGAAATCACTGCAAAAAATTCGGTGAGACTGCAGACTATTCGAGAAAAATGGTTTAGTTTAAATAAATAATAGTACCTAAAAAATAAAAGATTGTATATTATAATCTCAGCAACTTTAGTTTAAAAATAAGAGGATACATGTGAACGAAATGTTGATTAGGTAAATATTAATCTTTATTGGCATTCGTGCTCGAACTAATATGAATTAACTATTATAAAAATTGCTGTGAATAAAATCAAATCAAATCTATATTCTACATTTTAGTTTGACTTACTGTTGATAAAAAAGTTTAATTTTAATCTATTTTACAGTGTCTTATTACTAACTACTAACTAAAATATTGTTCAGTGTAAACTTATTATTATTAGGGTTTTAAGGCCCATCGACACAATGAGGTCATTAGGGCCTTAGTGTAAACTTAATATTGAAGTTAAATGTCAAGGGAAAACTTTAAATTGAACATAATTAACAATTGCTGTCAACTAACTAATTTATCTAGCTATATTAATCATTATCTTTTATTCTTTACTCTACTGCTTTTAAAATTAAAATACCTCACTTTTAATGCTTCCAGTAGAATGTGAGAAAATGCAAAATATTTAGTTATTTTTAATATATAAGAGTAACTGTAAATCAGTCGTTGGTAACCATTTTGGGTCACGGTCAACCTAACAAAGGTCTTGCTATCATCCATAGTTTCTTCAGTCTATTTTTAGATATTTAGATTTTTAGATATTTTGTATGTACATTTTGAGAATCTTTAATTTCAATATTTTCTAGAAGAAAATTTATAGAATAAATAAAATATTTAATATTTTCATATTAAAATATTTAATTTTCTTATAGTATTACCGATTACAGCCGATTAAAGATGTTTTGGTTGCACTAAAATTTTATTTAAATAAGTTCTTGATACTTTTGTGAGTTTATAAGATTCAAGAATCTACTTTTATCGACTTTAAATTTTCCTTACGTGATCGACTGAAAATATCCGTGAGATCGACCGGTTGCCTACCCCTGCTGTAAATAAATTGGATTTGCTCACATTTTACTGTAAACATTAAAAGTGAGGTATTTTAATTTGAAAAGCTGTAGAATAAAGGAGAACAAAACTAAATAGTTATATTCTTACCAAAGGACAAAAAATTTACACAAATTAATCAAATAACATAAATATCACTAAAATCATTCTTAAAAGAAAGAAAATATACATACGCATAGAAACATTAAAAAGAAAGATTATTGGAATTATGTTGAAAATAAATGATTAAATGATATAAATATATAAAGTATTTTAATACTATCTCATTTTGACAAGTAATTATAACTTTTTAGTTTGTATTTATGTTTATATTTGCAATTATTTGATATTTAATTGCATCCATCGTTTGAATAATTTATATCTTTTCTTAATATTGTAACAACCTCAGAGAAATTTTCTGATAAAATGCCAATCTGGCTGACTTAGTAATGGACATATTGCAGAATTAAAACATCAATTGTCAGCAACAACATAATTTAGTTCCAAATAATAACATCAAATTCTAAACAAGATACCCAATATTTTTAACTAGTTCAGTGTCGAGTAAGTTTGTTATTTGATTTTGATTTTTTTATCACTGCGCTTTACTATCTGTTCAGGTAATACGCATAATATGTTATAGGCAAAGATACAGCAGGTATACTCTACACAGTGTACTGTACATGTGCTGTTGACTGCTGGTGTTAGTGGTAATGTTGTATTCAGAGGAAATGTTACAGGAACAGATACAGCAGGTATATTTTACACAGTTTACTGTACATGTGCTGTTGACTGCTGGTGTTAGTGGTAAAGTTGATTCAGAGGAAATGTTACAGGAACAGATACAGCAGGTATATTTTACACAGTTTACTGTACATGTGCTGTTGACTGTTGGTGTCAGTGGTAATGTTGATTCAGAGGAGGTGTTGCAGCAAAGATACAGCAGGTATACTCTACACAGTGTATGGTGCATGTATTGTTGACTGCTGGTGTTATTGGTAATGTTGATTCAGAGGAAATGTTACAGGCACAGATACAACAGGTATATTTTACACAGTTTACTGTACATGTGCTGTTGACTGCTGGTGTCAGTGGTAAAGTTGATGTAGGTGGCGTGGTTACAGGCACAGAGCAAGGCCCGCACGAGAGGAGGTTGTTGAATGCCCTGCTGGACCACTACAACACCCTGGAGAGGCCCGTATCCAACGAGTCGGAGCCACTGGAGGTCAAATTCGGTCTCACCCTTCAACAGATCATTGACGTGGTAAGTCTGTGACTTCATATCATGGTGATATTACTCTTTATATTCAAAGCCCTTTCATAAACTAAGAATGTTAGTCACTTATATTCAATCCCTATAATTAAGCAAATCGTAAATGACATTCGCTATACAATAAGTTATTAATTTAAAACATAAAATCCAACCATAGGCCTAAATTAATTACCTGCTAGATAAGTGTATAAAATGTTAGCAATATGTGCCATAATTTTCTATAGATTACGTTTACCTTGATGATGTTGAAGTGTTTTATGCGGCTTTTTTTCATATTGTCAATAACATATCTTCATCATTTATAAATTAAACATTCACAAAATCAAATTGTATTGCTACAATATAATAAAATAAAGTGTTTTAATATCTGTTGAGATGTTTAGATTGTAGAACTACATTCTTGTGATTTTCTATTATATTTTATAATACTTATTACAATATGTTGATATATTTTTAATCATGATTGTACAATACATATAAAAAGTTTAATTAAAAAATGAATCAAGGTCCATAGAGAACAATTTCTAGAAAAAGTTAAAAAAGTGTTTCTGTTAAATAATTTATAATATTTACATATACTTTTTAACAGTGTGATTCTATGGATATATAATAAATTTATAAAATATTGAAATTCGTCCTCTTTAAATAAAAAGGAAAAAATAAACTAAAACAGTTTGTTCCTTTATGGGTTGCTTAAAAGACACTAACTTATATTTAGGTAATTTACATATAATTTTGGTAAATTTACTGTACATAAAGTGTGCGGCCTTATAAGGATTTCGTGAAGTGACATGCGATGCGGCCCTTTAGTGTCAAAATTTCCCCACCCCTGGTTTAAGCAATAATTTATTTTATATAGTGTTATACTATAATATATAAGAGTAAAATTTATATCTTTAAAGATAAATGAGATGTTTATCATCCTGAAATTTAAATTAATTGTATTATTTGAGAGTATTTCTTTTTAAAGTACAGTCTATATTTTTAGAACAAAATGTATAAATATTTTTGACTTGTATGGAGTTTGCAAAACTTTATCCAGTTATTTGAGAATTTTCACATAAACATTGATAAACAAGTGCTTATATTACGACTAAAAAGGATGCATATAAGAAAAATTAACTAAAAAAACTACGATATAAAACTAGCTAATGTAATTTTTATAATGTATTTCTGAAATTCTACCTTGGTCGTTTTACAACTTTCCTTGGTTGTGATTTATTTGATATCCAAATTGAATGCTAAATTTGAGCGATATTTAATTATTATTTAATAATCTATAAACATTTAAAATCAATTATTTAAAAACAATTTTCTTTACTATGAATATTTTGTAGTGAAAAACGGTATATTTAAAGAAAAAGCGTTCAAACACGTATGCCAAATAATCTAAAGACTATTGCCAAATAAAAACTTTACCGACCGAAAAAAACACTATGTTTTAAGATAAACACTCTTAAAATGTTATGTTTTTATTTAAAAAAATAACCTAATAGATTTATTTACGCTACAGGACATTTTCAGGTGAGTTCTTAAAAGGCATCACAGAATGAAGAAAATAATCATCTTTTCCATTGTCACATACCAAAATTGTTGTTAAACTACAATTGATTTTGTTTAAATGCATTCAAAAACTGGTTTTTCAATTATTTAAATAGCTACTCCACCTAATTTAAATAGTACTGTAAATTTTGTAGATCATTATGATTTAGTAAAAAGGATTAAACAATTTTATGGTATTTTGGCATATTTGCACTAACGTTTTAAAGTTTAAAATTTATTACGAATATTTATTGTGTGTAAAAACAAATGTAAACAAATACCTTTACTTTATAGTAATCTTGTAAATAATTATAAATTATAAAATTTATAGGTTTGCTAACTATAAACTATAATTTAAAACATGTTTAAGGCTTATTTTACTATTAGTTGAGAATGTAGCTTTAATTATTTATTATGATTAGTTTTTTTTACAATTTGTAGTTTAAAATAAATTAAAATATTATATTAATATATTTTACTTTCGGTATTTTGTTAATTATGTCTTTTCGTACATTTCAATACAATTGTTGCTAATACTTTAATTAATTAAGAAAGCATGGCAAAAATGTTTACTCTTTTATACTAACAATGCGATCACCATAAGGCTTATTAATGAACACAGTTTAGGTATTTTTAATGAAAAATATAATAGAGGAAAAGCAGCATCATTTGCATACGAATGAAATAATACAAACATTTGGAGGAAATGAGCTTATGCGCACTCATCTGAGATTCCAACATTCAAATTTATACAGTTTGCGCTGAGACAGTGCTACTAGCTATGTCGTAATTTTTGAATTAAACATTTAAACATAGCTCTTAAAAACTAGATCAGTGCTCACAAACTAAATTTTGTCAGCATTAATATTAGGCTCACTCTGATTAATTTCTTTAGTAAATTCATTTCTCATTAATTTAAAATATCAAATTATGTTTATGTTGAGATTATGAAAGTACTGGTATTTATTTCAAAAGGATTAAAATGTTTGAAAATATATATATGTCACAAATAATTACAAATATACATTATTTCGTAATCATTCAAAGTATAATGTGACCCAACAGCAAATATTCTAATGTTATATATAAAGTGGGGGAAAAATAGTTATAGGCGAGTGATTAATATATTTAAAATAATATGTTTACGCTTTCTTATATCGAGCATTTATGAGCATTAATGTAATTATTAAGCTATATAGCAAGTTATAAATGCCACATTATTAACAAAAATATATCCTGAAATAGTTAAATACAAGATAGGTTTTGTTTACTAAGAATACACCTAAACGTAAAAAAAAATACTACCATATAATTATTTTGTTGATATTATTAAAAGTACATTCCAATTCATGAATGTATCATATGTATCTAGCAAACAAGTGTCGGAGGAATGGCACGTCACACGACAAATATGCGAGAGTATTTCTATCGACCCAAATACGGATACCATGCGAATTCCTACGATTCTGAACATTGATTGGTTTACCACTGGCAATCTGAAAGCAGTGATGTGCACAATGGGTCTCAACAAGATACTAATAAAGCACGGCTTGCTTGCTTTCAGAAAAGGATGATTGTTTCGTAATATAGCTTCTCCACCTTCTTCAGATTAATACAAGATATTTTTAAAAACTAATTATTATGACATTTTCTAAAATATATATTAAATTATTGAAAACTAAAAATAGGGGCTATTGAATTAAATGGAGCATTGCATGGATTATTATTAAAAAAATTAATGTAGTCTCAAATAAATGTATACTTTTTGGATTTGAACAACTGTTTTTTGGTATTCTTTTATTCTTTTCAAATGTGACAGCAGATATATGAGATGATGAAACGCTGACTCCACCTCTTCACTGCTCGATAACTTCACCGTTTCCAACAACAAAAATCAAACTCTCTGATCTTCCTCTGTGATGTGTTTGTTTGTTTTCTTTCTTTTTTCTCCCCTTCTTCTAGGACGAAAAGAATCAAATTCTGACGACAAACGCTTGGTTGAATTTGGTAAGTGAGATTTTCTTTAAAAAAAACTGAACGCAATACGGCCGCCTCCAATATCGTCCACTTTGTTATTAGAGCAATATGTTTACGCTGTTAAGGTCAGAGGGGAGGTGGGATTGGGGTGGGATAAGACAAGAGACACTTGACAAAGATGATTACAGAATCACTTTTTATTCGACATTTTCGATTGGGTTAGAAATGCATATCTTTTCTACCACGGGAACGGGGGAAAGATTTAAATAGACGATGCATGTTGAACATCCCCACCTTTCATTTAGAAAACACTATGACCGACGTTGCCATCATGCACTGACGACACTAGAACACGCTGATAATTATGATGATGCTTAACGAGGATTATATATCATCAGAGTAAGGGCACAGCGGTGCGTACGTGCCTTTTTACTAGACCAAATGACAGTGAGGAAATTTTAAGGTGGAAGGTTGTCAATTACGCCAAAAACTATGACACCAAGCTGAAAACAATGACGATGATGACGCAAATTGAAGACGTTGATGAATATGCACTAGAAACTCAGACACACATTAAATAAAATATTGGGATTCATGTACGATGCCAACTTTCATTGATAATGACCACTTTGACACACATAAACACCCATTGACGTTGGATATGTCGACAATTCTGACATGCACTTAAACTGACGCTTATTACATAAAATAACACCCACTACGATGATGCCCATTAGTTTATGAATTATTGACAACCACTGTCATCGAATATGCTTGCGTGATTGTTTGTTTGATAGGTTTTTATTATTTTCTTTTTAAACATATATATAAAACATAAATAAAAACATGAGAAACATATAGAGACACACATTAACACCAGCCCCGAAGGGCTCTCGAAAACGAACACGATATAGGGATACGAACAATCACAACATGAAAGGTATTGGCGCCCTTGCGGGCTGATAATTGCTTGCAATAGGTTTGGGGTGGGAAGATTTTTTAAAAAAACCCACCCCATCGCACATAGCGGGTCGCCAGGACCGTAGGGATACAAAAAACGTACAGAGGAAAGGGAAAAGACAGGAAACAGTAAGAGGTGCACAAGAAACGGAAGAAAAAAACAAAGATGTTGGTACTGATAAATAATAGTGATAGTGTTTCTGACGTATAGTAAAAATGGATGTCTTTAGCTGAAACTGGCCAACCCCCAATGACAATGCTTGCGTGAATGTATCGTGAATATGCTTACATGAAGGCCGACAATGTCTACTGGACCCATATATTGATATTGGCGCTTACACGCGCTGAAGCTGGAAATATCGACATCGACAACCATGACACAAACTAAGACTATTTTTAAGGAACAATAGTGCATATACACATTGACGATACTACATATGGACAGATACGCCCTTATGCACACTTACTATGGGAACTGTTACACTGACTATTTAGAGAGATAAGACTTATTCTAACCCCTAGTGAAGCTGAAGACGGCCCTCCCCCCTGGCCGCCCGCCGCTGATCGGCTCAGCTGGGTGCATGTCTCACTAACACACGGTTGTTTTTTTCCCTTTCTGTTGTGTCTTGCTCTAGGATGAGAAGAATCAACTCCTAATAACCAATATTTGGCTTTCCCTGGTAAGTGTTTAACCATTGATTCATTAACAACACACACGGCAGACGTCTTGAAAATATCCCTCTTTCTACTTTGGTTCATTTATTATTATGATTATTACCTACCACTTTAATTTAAGTAGAATTTTGTAAATAAAAAATATTATCTATCTCTAGCTGTATCTTTCTTCTCTTCTGCTAAGCGCAACATTCTTCTGAAACTAACTCTTTATATGGCAATGTGTTATCAACAAGGACTATTTTAACCCTCGTAGGGTCACAAGGAATGAGGTATAAATATACATCCCCAACGGTTTCTAAGGGTGTTGAGACTAATATATATATATATATATATATCAGTAAGCACTATTACAAGCCATTAGGGATCATTTATGATTCGAACAAAGCTAAGTTCACTTTTCTTGCAATAGCTTACAATAAAAACGCAAAAACTGATTATGTTTGAATTATTTATTTTAAATAAGAAATAATATTGTTTAATTAATCATAATGAGTTATTAAAAGTTAAAAATAGCCACGAAGAGTGTCTCCCTTAAATATTATAATATTGGATTAAATAGCAAAGATATTACATTTGTTAATTGTGGATATAGCCACATCTAGATATCAAGCTCTTTAAATTGAAAAATGACACCTGAAGATGGGAATCTGACCCGGGACCTTTTGCCTAGTACGCCAATGTTCTTGCCACTGAGATATTCAGAAATCGTTCCACGCCCGGGGACACATATTTGTAGCTGACGAGTTCCACGTGTACATTATAAACTCCACCTTAAGATATGAGTGAAGAATGACCTTGGGCACGGGACGAGTCCTGGATAGCTCAGTGATTAGAGCATTGGCATGTTAAGCCAAAGGTCCCGGGTTCTGTTCCCATGTCCAGGTGTCATTTCTCAATTTAAATAACTTGATTTGTGTGTTAGTCGGTTACTAAACGCCACCCAAACACGTGCCACATAATTTCGCCTTCTCGCTCCAAAACTGTTAGAGCTTATTTCTTACTTAGGATTAATTTTCAACGATTATTTTAGGTGGTTATTAGTTTTTGACATAGGGTATCAAACATGGAAAAGTAATATCTAAACTAATATTAAAACTATAGTCAATCCATGCCTTACTAAACCTTTCTTAACAAAAATGTCCACACGCTATAGTGAGCCAATGCAAATCTGTGATTGTAATCCATATGTTCGTTACAACTATCAAAAATAAAATCTCAAACCAAAATTGGCAGAACCTACTTCAAAAGTGTCAGAACCTGCTAAAATTGACCGTACTTTCCAAAACTGGTATTGTCTGTCAAAATTATATATACGATATTATATATATTATATAATACTATACAATAAGTACGATAGCAACGAAAATTAATACGCCAAGATTTTTTTTTGTAACCGTTGATTAGTTTCATCTAAGAATTTATTAATAATTTTTTTTACAATTTAAACACTATTTATTGTATAATAATATTATACAATCCGTACATATATTATATGTTTGAATAATATGAAATGTTTAGTCAGGCCATAATGTTTGTTCAATATTGAAATAATACAAACGTGTACTATATTTTAATGCCACAACATTGGTATGTTTATACTAATTGAACTGCCCTGTCTAAACGTTCTATGAATGTAAAAATCAGTTAACTCTATTATTACATTTGAAAGACTAACTCTGCTGTCGACATGTTGAATAATATAAACAAAAGAGATATTTATAAAAACTAACCATTATAAAAGTCAGTTATAAAATAATTGTGGCCCGTATTAGAAGAAAAATTAACTTTAAATGGAGGTTAATAAGGAGAGATATAACTTGCTAGCAGTCCACTATAATAAGTAGACTCAAGACAATTAGACAATAAAGAAAATACTATTGGATTATGTTAACTTATGTATTATCGTGTCGGAAATTAAATAATAACAAATGTAACCAAGAGCAACACTAACGTCTACTGGCTTGAGAGTGGAATCAACCTCTAAATGAGATTATCAAACACAACTTAACGACAATACCCCTAACATATCTCTAATTATGTCACAAAGGAACCACCCACCCTTGTACGAGGAAGTCCAGTGGTGTACGCCGAGCCATGTCTAACTCGAGAGCTTGAAAGGGAATAATTGACTAAAGAAGGAGGGCAGGGTGGGATCCCGAAGCGTTTGGAGAGCGTCTCAAACAGAGATGACAGGATAGTTCGCGGGAACAGGTTGAATGCCGTTTGTAAGGAAAATTTAATCATAATCCACAAAAACCTAGAGTAATTGAAAGGTGTTCTGGCGTCTCTGGTTTTAGTTGTTGCACGCTCGTTTTCAATTAGGATAAATCCACGTAAAATTCTGTAAAATCGGTTCTATGAAGGTTAAAGCAAGGTTGTCGATAAAAGTGTGACAGGAAGAATTGGCTCAGTTTTAGCGCGCACGATTTTTAAATAGAGGGTTTAGATCAAATGCTTGACCAGGTTTTTTTCGTTAATAGGTTGCCATTCTCTCGTCAGACAAATTCTAATTCATTTAATTGAAATATCTTCTTGACTTATTTTCTTAGATCAGCTCGAGAAGGTTTCAGGTGGTCAGTAAGACTTTTAGCACTCACAAAAAGCCTGGAAATAATTAGTTCAGGGCCAGCGTTCTTGGTAATTACCTGGGAGGTAGGAGTTAAAATGGTTCGCAGCCCGGCTAGGTGCAGTGAGCAGGGTTTCCTGGTGGTATGATTCTCCACACCATTTTCAAGCTAGCACTAGTGTATTTATTTTTAATTACTCTCCACATCCCTAGTCTTTCAGATCGAGCTGTCACTACACCTTGTGTCCTACACCGATGGACACATGGATAAAGGCATCAGTACCATCTAATTTGGTTTACCATTAGTGGGGAGCTAAGGGTTATAATACCAGCCAGGTATGCTGATGCCTTTTTTCACTAAATTGTTTCCCATTCCCACTTCACGAAAATTCGGATGTATATCATCTGAATTCAGCCTGCTTCAAAATTGTAAGTATGTTGAAATCCCAAACAGTGCTTCTAAATTATTTTGAAAAGAATCAAATGCAATTAGTTAATATATATATATATATATATATATATATATATATATATATATATATATAAACAATCTGTTAGATAACGTGAAAGCTTTTGGATTACGCGTCCTTGCATCGTGTTTTTTTAAGTTATAAATTATCAGAGTGAGTGAAGTCTGCATATACTCTTACTTAGACCGATCGATGCTGGGAGTAAAATCTTCACGTATTAGCAGTACAGCTAGATTAGCTCTCTTTACCTAATGGACTTTTACTCCTGAAGCGACATGATTCATTTGACACCAGCGGAAAGCATTCTCACATTTTTAGATTACAAGGGAGAGGCGGAAGGGAAGTTGAAAAGAACCCACTGGGTTTATAAGAGAAGAGTGCTTGGTTTTTATATGCTAAGGGTCGAGTGTCGTCTGTAGAGTGAAGTTGTTTATATGCGCCGGTTAACATTGGTGATTAGATTAAACGGAATATTATGTATATATTATTATTTTAAGTTTTTAAATTAGGTGTATTTAACCTTAGCTTTTTTAACAACAGATTGTACCAGCACATGACCTACCATTTAACTTAACTATACAATAGACACAATATACAATTTCATTGTAATAAACTCTATGATTTTGTAAGGTGTATCTCCAATTTCACCAAATATAACACCTCTTTTAAACTTAGTGCTTATTTAACAAAACGAAAAAGTTTTTTCTCCTCCTAAACGGATTGCTGTTAAATATTTCGCACACTCAGCAACACATTTCAATAAGAAAGATAACCAGAAAAAATGGAGCTTTATAAAAATAACTATCTACAATATGCTTTTCTTTTAGCTATAGAGAGAAACACTACTAATACAAAGTTGATAGGGCATAAGTAATGCTTCATCTTTCATGTCTTTAATGGTCCTTGGTCTGGCATTTTGAAAAAATTACAAGAAAACTAAATTGATGACCGAAATTGCAGCAGAGAGCAATTTCACAAGAAATATGAATACATCTCCTGTATTATTATTATTAGCACCGCGTCTTACTACCCGTTCGGGCTATACGCACTTACGCTAATGTGCTATGGTAGGGTGAATGTGAGATGAAATGAAGGACCTACAGTTTAACGTGGAATCCGAACTACGGTGGAGACCTGGCATACCTCACATTCACAAGATGTCTTGTCAGAGGTGAAGGAAGGGTTTGGCCATCAAAAAAATCTTTGCCGGGACCGAGGATTGAACCCCGGACATATATCTCCTGTAATTCTGGAAGAAGTAGACATTATAGATGGAATGGCACTTTTTTATACATTCAGTACTGTTTGTGGTCCTTTTCAAGACTAAAACATTTGGAGATCTAACAAGTTTTCATTTGGACATAATAATTAAGGGTTGAAACAGACTAATGTTACATGCATTGACGTAGTTTTTGACACGTACGGAAAATCATAGATACAATTTTCAGAGCAAGAGATAAGATCAGAAGGTGAAGATACACTAACTGTGAGAATAAAAGGAGAGAGCACACAACTTATGAAACAGTTGTCAAGATACCTACACACTAAGGAAAACAAACCCCTTTTATGTATGTTCCCATTTTAAGAATGCTTAGGTTCCAAAAGACTCTCCTCTTGTTATTGGTGGAGAGATTTTGAATGGAACCGAATCTTCTGAATAAAACGATGAAAAACATGTTTCCAGAGTAAAACATTTCGCAAGTTATCACTTAAGAGTCTGATTCTAGAATGTTATTTCATGTTTATGAAGATGTTCAACAGAACTTTTCATGCGGTATTTTTATTCGCAGTCCTGACACTAACGTTTTCATACTTAGAATTGCATTTTGGAATCATTCATAACTGTTGGTTGTATTGGCCTTTTGATAATGGCCGGGGTCTGTGAAAATAGAATATGTCTTGGGTGACACACTGCTTAAGAGTATTATGGGGATTCAGTTAGTGAAGTTCTGCAAGCGTTACATGCCCTGACAGGGTGTGACATAACAAGTAAACTAGGCACACGAAAAAAGAGCCCTAAAATCTGCAAAGCAACAGTAAATATCGACATTTATGTCTCTTAAATTTTAATACCTTTGTAGAAAATCAACTAAAATTACTTGAGTTTTTATATTTACAGCATAACAAGAAGCCTGGACAAACTTGTGGGGCGAGTAGACACATTTTATTTTGGGTCAACCCTAACCCTAACGTCTTAAATAATATTGGTTCCCTACCCGCACATTTGATAGTCTTAGACTTCATGTACTCCGAGTATTAGCTCAACTTCATGTTTGGGAGAATTCATTAAATGATTTTGTTGAGCCATTTGATTTGTTGAGCTTGGGCTACGCTACATATTCTGAAGTTAACATACGACATGGTCTATGAAACAATTCTTTAAAAAAAATCTGCTCTTCCCATGCAAGTGTCAAAATTTATGTTTGAACAGTTTTTGCCTTAGTAATTTAAGCTAAACTTGGTTCTGTGCTTATTGTTCCTGTCACGTTAACGGGTGCAAGAACTTCAACAACAACGAACTAATTATAAGAGAACGGTGGAGAAGTTAATTGCGCTTAACTTTGTATTTTGAGGTAAATAACATTCTTTTGAGGAATAACAAATATTTAACATTAAACTCTTAATTTAAAAAAAAATAACTTAAATGTATTTTGTGTATTGAATTATTATTTGTTCAGGCATAAAACAATACTTATTTAGAAAACACATTATTGTTATTATTATATAGATTAAGGCCCCTTCATTGTTTAAGTGGTGTTATTAGTAAAATACATGTTAACTTAAGCTACCAACTTTAGCACCCTACGTAATAGAAGCAATTTTTTTTTATCTTGATACGATGAATGAGCCGTAAGTTATAGTGGAAACAAAATTCCACCCCAAGCGCGTTATTTACCCCGTCCCGGATGGGTTTCCCCTCCCACTCCGGAATCGACAACATCACTTTCATACTCGCCTGGGTCCCCAGAACATATAATAGAAGTTAAATTTTGTCATACTTTAACATATTCAATGTAAGTTAACGCCTCCACTATAGCACGATAGATGAAAAATACTCTGGCACGATGTTTTTTTAAATTATTTAAACTTCCGCATACGTGTACATGTACACACACACACACATATATATATATACACACACACACAAGACATTCTTTGATGTATACTGCCATATGATGAATTCCAAAACCTCTCTCCCGTTTTTTCGATGTTGACATACAGATGCTTGTCACTTGCCCCGAATTAATTAACGTTCTAGAAATTTCATTTGATAACTTTTACTTTCAAATTTAAAAGAAAAGCTATCAAGTGAGTTGAAAAGTTCTTTAATTTAACAGAAAATAAATATAAAAAGATCGTTGGAAATGGTGCCAAAAGAAATTTCTAAAACTGGAACATAATTTAAAAACTAATTTAACCATGTACCACTTACGAGCATTTGGAAATTTAAAAATGGTTAGTAACGATCATCTGTATTTAACTGTACTTAATGGGGTAGAAATTATAAATATATAACTTAGAGGAAATGTACCCAAATCTGTGTGTAGACAGAGAGAGGGCAGGAAAAAATATAGAAAAAACCCACCTTAAGTACATCCAACTAGGATTTAAGTCCGAACCTCCCTGTGACTGGCTAATAAGACTAAACGCATTTTAAATCGAGTCCCGTTATGTGGGTAGTGTTTGATGTACTGTACATCCTCCTACCCGTTCTCCTCTAAAATCACTAAGCATCTGGCATCTCATGTCGTTGTACAAAAGTATCGGGCGAAAGTTTCAAACAAATTACTTTTGCTTTATTCAACTTATGACATTAATCTTTCTGAATCGATAGAGAGCCCCTGATGAGGTTTCTTAGAATTGAGACATACTCTTTTCCTTTTTTAAAACAAAGGTGAATGGCTTTGTTCCTCCCCACAGCTCCCTTATACAAATGGGGAGATCAATTTTCTCTGGGAAGATGCAGTAGTTTCAAGAAATTTTCATTCTTTTAGAGAGGTTTTGATAAAAAGAAAAAATAACGTCAGCCCGCAATCAAGCCATACTAACCGTCTGTTGGTGATGCTAGTGACAAGATTTTTGGATGGAAGGTGTCATGTGGTCAGCCCAATGAAACCTTAGGTCGTTAATATAAGTTTTTTTTAGACCAAAACCGCTACATTTTAGTTCAAGTAGCTCCCCATTCATAATCACGAGGCTGAGTTGACACCGTTATAGACCCACCACTCCATAAAATACCTGGAAGCACCGGGGATCAAACCCGGGAGCTCTAGATATGTAGTCAGGAACTCTGACCATTACACCATAGAAACCGTTAGAAGTTTCGGTAAATTCATTTAGTTAAAACATTTTAAACATACATTGTACAATTTTACTAGTTTTAACAATGGGATTTAACGTGAACTTTCTGAAACAATTTAATTTTTAATATCAGTACACGAGAATTTCTATTAGCTAAAACGAAGGGGCCTACTAATTTTGCCGGGGGAGATATTTTCACATACCTTTCTGGATTCTTTTACATGCCACAATCAACATGGGACCGACGGACTTACTTCCCCTCCGAAGGAGGTCGTGTGACAGATTTTTATCGCTTAAGAAAAATCCATCGACCCTGGCTGGGCTTGAACCCACGAACATTGGGTCCTGAGGTGATCACTTTATCCCGAGGCCACTGAAAACGAACCCCTATCAAAGTAAAAATTCCAATGTTAATTTTTTTGGGGGAGACATGGAATCGAACTAAAAATCATTGACTCAGAAAAAAAAACGTGTTACTTATTGAATGAATGAGTCAAAACTGTGGGAAATCATAAAATTATTTGCAAGCTTATCTTTATTTTTTTAATGGGTGTTGAATAGAAGCATACTGATGTACTCTATCTTTTAATTCACATAAACTTTATCTGATCCTATTTTAATGCCAATAGTTATTTTTTTGGCAACGAACTAAACTATTATAACCTGGAGGATTCTAATGAGGAAAATTAATGGTTAAATATTTATGCTCTTTTTATATTATTTGGAGTATTTTACGTAACATTACTGAATACCTTTGATTTCTAATGGCTGCGTTTAACAAAAGTTTATTAACGGATTAATTTAATAGAATGTCTCAAGCAAGGTAGCTTAGAGAAAATGTAAGCGCATTAGTTTGAAAAAGAGTTGGGGAAACCACGCTGATAAATCACATGTGAAAATTACATCCGATGGACCCCGCTGAGACTCAATCCGCGATCTTCCCGTCACTGGTAATCTAGTGTATTACTAGAAGAGCGTGTATACTCATATACAGTACAATACTCGTCAGAATCTCCTAGAATAGATTCAGTATGTTTGTGTTCGACTACTCTAACCCCTAAGCTCTAAAATATTTTCAAACTTCTTTCAAGGAAACATTCTGCTGTAAAAATCTTCATCACCAGTGGGCGTTTGAACAAGATCGTAATTTTCGTTTGTCTGACTTGAGAGGGCTAAGGATTTCTAGGATCGAATACCGGGTGGGTTATATGAATTAATCTTGATCCATTTCATCTAAGTTCCACCTTCCTTATCAGTAACTTGTATCCAACTTTGGTGGCCACATGGTCTAAGGCACATCTCTCGCAATAGATTAGACTTCCAATGATGAGGAGATCGTGGTTCAATCCCGTTTGGGTGTAATGAGGGTAGTTTTTCCTAAATATTTCAATCTTTCTCATACCTAACCCATTAGCCTAATTAGTACATAAGTGAATTATCCGAATGGGTAGTAGGATATAGTGCTAAAAAAATTGGCAAAGCACACTTTTTTTTAATTACAGTAGCAAACAAAACTCAATATCCATCATAGTTCCGAGGTCAAATATGTTCACGAGTTCAATACTTCATTTATATTAGAAGGTACACAAATATAATTTTAGGGGGGTATAAGGTAAAATTTAAAGGAAACAAAGATGCATTTGCATGGACGGAGGAGGCTAATCTATTTAGGATTAACACCCTTAGTACACACGGCCGAAATTCTAAACCCAATATTTCCATGACAGGCAGAAATAGATATAGATCAGACAAACCTTATGTTTATTCCTCTTGCCTACCATGCGTGAAAATTCGTTTTTTAATTTGAACAAAAAACTTGAGAAAGAAAGTAATATTATATTATCTGCTTACAGGCTGCATAGATCCATAAATCTGCTACTTTTCGTTTTATTATATTTCAAGGGAAATGATAATGTTTTCTAAACTTTTGAATGGCCAATTACTTGGGTTTTTTCGTCTTGAAATCTCAGAAAAGGGACTCCATTTATGACAACAATATGATTGTGCAGAGCTAACAAGAGTTAGTCACGGACGTCTTCCGACTTGTTTCTCTCTCTTTAATTCTCCTAGATGATATCACATTGCCGTGAGAATAACCAGCAACTCGTGTAGTGAGGTCGCTTTTGTCACTAGGAAGTAGACGTGACATGCTAGAGCATTTTTTTATCCGTCAGTTAGAAGAACTGTGACGTCTATTGTAGGGTATCTGTACAATCTTAGGAACTCTCTTTATTCATTCATCAGTTTGCTAGATTTCTTTTTATATTTTCGGTTCTGAAGGTTCCTTTTCAGAAGATTCCCTTTTCAGTTTATACCACAAAAATACTTGTGTTGCGAAGCATCAAAACTTAATCTAATATCATGTCAATTAATTTTATATAAATACAATAAATAACTTTTAAGAAATAAGTGAGAAATTTATAACGAATAACTAACAACTAAAGCGTCTACTATTCCTAAATTTTAGAACTAAATCTGTAGAGTGATTATTTTTTGCTTCCAGTATCATGAGTTGCAACCACTAATAAGTAAAAACATCGTTTTGTTAGTTGTAGTACTTCTATATTTCACTTTGCTTACTTTGAATACAAAATTTGTAGTATCAATTTTTTTATACATACATATATCATAAGATAATTATTAAAAGCATTATTGTGAATAACATATAGCTATATAATTTTGTGTTTTTTTAGTTTGTATGTAAGATTATAATACTCTTTATTTATTTGTATTTTTTAATTAATTTTGATAGTATCACATTTAATATTTTAAAATACCTAGTTTAGCTAGAAGGATGCTAGAGACATATTTTTCATTAATAAACACTTATACTGCCGTGTGTGTGACACTTTTTAAACTCACTCTCTAACTCTTTTCCAACTTAACTACCTTCTAAACTAACATTTACTCTGGGGCGACTGAGCGATTCAAATGATCAAACCGGTGTCATCGGATTTTTTATTTTAATAAAATTCTTATAATCTACTTATGTTTTGTAACCTAGTATTTGCTTACAATATCCAAAACAATAATAAAAATATGAAATAGTACTATTTTTATATAAGTTTAGTTTGAAATAATATAAATGTCAAATCTAAACACGAGTATATATATAATATTAATTTATAAAGTTATTTAGACTATAGAAATCGTTTTTATAATTTGGCTGTAAATTAAAACTAAAATTTAACTTGCAAATTATTATTTTTAAGATAATATAATATTACATAATTTATATATAAATTAAACTACTAGCTGACAGTTGAGACAAATAATATAAGACAAAACTAATTTATAGAAATAGAATTATAATGTTTAACTTAAAGTGAATGGAAAAATAAAATTTCACATTTAAATAACTCTATATATTATGATCAATTAAATAAATTTTGAAAAACTAGTTCTCAAATCATATTTTACATTATAGCTATTTGGGTATATAATTATTTGATTTATAGCATTGTCCCTTCAAAACAGAATAGAACCTTTTACTAAAACCATTGGAAAAATATATAATTCTTGTAAACTATTGAAATATATCGGGTATATCTTGTTTAGCTAAACACGAAATTTCAAAGTAAATCTAAAACTATAGCCCATACATATAATTTGATTCTGTATTTATAATTATTTCCACTTATTTTCTTTTAAGCTCAATAACACCGCATTTCTTTACGGCTCCTTTAGAGAAGAAGATGAACAGCGCCTATGTGTAAAACTAATACTCACCAAAACGAGTATTAAACTAAACCATAAAACTAAAACATACTCTAAAACATGGCAATAATAAACAAATGAAACTAATAACTAAACTTTTCCTACTTGCACGTGAACCCACCATCTTGGTGTAGTCCAACTGGCTGCCAGCTGTTTGCGCATGCGCTCCTTCTTTCTCCTACTGTGAACCTTTGTTGGTCAAGTCAGCTTCAATTTCACTGAGCATATTTGCAGGCTCGCTCACTAAATTAAAATTTTCTTTGTTTGCACTATTTTTCCTCGACCAATGTGGGGCCAGTTTTATAATTTAGTAGTTAATTAACATTGTGAAACCTCACAAGTTTGTAGGGGAAAGTTTGTGACTTCACCAACGCGGAATTGTTTTATTTCAGCTGTGTTGAAACTTTTTATTCAAATTATGACTGAGATTTCTAGTTTCCCTAATATGGGGTGAATAAAAATTACATTTGATTAAATTTTTTAGTACTCTATTTAATTTAAAGTAATAACGTATATTTTTAATCATATTTGATTCAAATTAACTGTCGTATAACGCATCAAATAATAATGTATCTATTTTACATTTTAAAAATATATGTTTATATTACTATACTGGCTATGCAATGTAAATTGAAGCGTTCATTTTTCATTTCTTGGTGTTTAAAATTCACTCAATACTCTTATTTCATATTATTTCTTATTTTAGTACACCATGTAATAGTTTTAATCCCATCACTAACCTCCTATAGAGTAGTTTGTAATTTATTGTGCGAATTTAACCTCTTATTACTATGTGTACTATGACTTTGGAGCATCTAACCGTTGTTAGTGTTGTAATATTGCACCCAATTTCTTCTTTGCATGCATATAATAAATGTATAAATATGTATTTGAATGTTCATGTGAATATTAAAACTGGTTCTATTTCCACAGGATAACATTATGATGGTTGACATACTTTTCATTAGAATATTTAAAAATAAAATTTTTGATACAAGAGTAATGAATTTTTTAAGATTGGTCAAACGAACTTTGATATTAAATTAATTTGCAACATTTTAACCAATTGAGCTGGAAACAATATTTGAATAGCTAAATACATGTATGTATAGTTTTAAATACCACTCAAAGACTGAATATTTTTGTTTGTACTGTGCAAATAAAAACTTTCCATAAGCTAAACATTTACAAAATTTATACAATTTAAAGATAGTATTACTTGTCAGGAGAACGTGTTAGGTGTCTTTTTTTTAAGGTCAGCAGATAGAGAAAGGATATCAATTAGTTTATTTTGGTTAGTACACTTGGAACCCTCTATCTTAAAATGTTGAATATTTTAATTGGGTGTGTTGGGAAATGGTTGGCAGTGGAAAATATTACCCCTATGTTTAAATAACATTAATTCATAATGTTGAGATCAGATATACATTACTTATTTTTGTATTCAAACATTAACTAAACAATACACTTATTTACTACCTAAATACGTTAAATACGTATTGAAGAGTAAGTAATCATACCTTTGTTTATAAAAATAAACATATATCGATTTTTTTTAGCACCGCGTCTACTACCCAATAGGGTTGTGTGCTAGTAATTATATTAAGTAATTTGTTTTACAGCAATATTTTGTAAGTAAGCTATTAGTAATCATATTAGATTATATAATACAATAGTTGTTTTTATATTAGGTTTAAGTTGATCATTGAAAGAGAATTAATATTAACTACTAACAGTTTGCCTTTTTCTTTAACACATTACTAGTTCACTGGTTCTAGCATATGAGGCACCTAGTTAAAATCATATTTTGTACCATTGCGTTAGGGGCAGTCAGCCACGCTCCCTCTTCTAGATTGTGTTTAAACTAGAGAAGACTACTATAGGAATCTTACATATCAAAATAATATGTCCTGAAGACGTCTCTTGAGGTTAAGATTTAAAAAAATCCTTTGAAACAGTATTTAGCTATTTTTTTAAACCTATATTTGAGAAAACGCGCTTCTTTGGCCGCATGGTCAAGGCAATGTGGTCCAACCTGGAAGCCCGCAAGCCAAATGTGGTCCACGCCCATTGAAAATATGGCTCTCACGGTATCCTAGAGGAAAATTAAAGGAAAAAGCCTCGATGGCATGTGTGAAATAAATAACTAATGATTAAAAATATTTATTATTTAAAAATTAAATGATTGAATTTTAGTATGCATTTATTTGGTCAATATAAATATATATTATTAAATTATATTACTAAGTTGTTGCTTCTACCAACAAAAATACAGTTTATTCGTAAGTATTGAAAATAATGGTTTATTAAATGTTATTTGCTTGCCTATATTAAGAAAATGGGATTACTAAATATATATTCGGCCCGCGGTGCTAACTGATCATCAGATTTGTCCCTCGGGACGAAAAACGTTGGACAACCCTGGTTTAAGGCGTCACTCTCGCACTAAGCTAAACTGCCAATGATGGGGTGATTGGAGTTTGAATCACGGTCCGGTATACTGAGGGTAGTTTATTATTATTAGCACCGCATCTTACTACCTGTTCGGGTAATACGCACTTTCGCTAATGTGTAATGGTAGGGTGTCTGTCTGTGAGATGAAATGGAGGACCTAAAGTTTTACTTGGGATCCAAACCACGTTTGAGGCTTGGAATTCCAGACATTCACAAGTTATGATTAATACACGTCTTTATTCATAGGTGAAGGAAGGGTTTGGCAATCAGATAAATCTGTGCCGAGACCAAGGATTGAACCCCGGACCCATCGCAGAGGTCCGACACCTTATCCCTAGACCGCCAGGTCACCCCTGAGGGTGGTTTTTCCTTAAAGGTTTTTATACTCGACTTACGCAAAAATGTGGACATACTTACGCTAAATTCAACCTTTCTCGTTCCTAAAACATCACCGTAATTGGTATATTTTCGTATAGCCCGAATGGGTAGTAAGACATGGTGCTAGAATTAATCTGTTTGATATTATTTTGTAATGACTGCAAGGCGACATTTTAACTATCGATGGAGCACACGTGTACTTATAGCTGAAGAGACGGGAAAACATCGGAGTGGGTGTGAAAGCGTAAGAAAATATATTTAGAATGTTAAAATAATATTTTTAGTAACGTATGTTAGTAATATATAGATAGATTTAAAAATGTTTTGCATGTTTGAAATTACTTGTTATCAATTTAATCAAACCGTTGTATTAATGACAATGATATTAACGCTAGTTTTTTCTTCTTGTTTGTTTTACACCACGCCTTACTACGCCACGCGTACCATTATTGCTCTGAGTGATAATGAAGGTGAAATTTAAAGAAAATTTACTCACACTGCGTAGAGAGGGGGTTAGTAATTCATTCAGAATAATAATACCTTCAGTATACCAGGTCAACATTCGAGCCTTGACCACTCCTTTCCCAGGAAACCAAACTAGATGATAATTACATTCCATGGGGCTATCGATTTGGGTCTAAATTTCAGTTAACTTAAGAGACAAAATAACTTCATGAATCTTTCATTTATATATACAGGCCTATTATAAATTCTATGGTGTGAGTCCGCAAGCGAGATTTACGGCCCGAGCGATGATAGTGACATCATTTGCGGGTGTAGGGTGTCGTGTAGTCAGCACAACGATCCCTCCAGCCGCTATCTCAGTTTTTTAAGCCGGAGCTGCTACTGATTCATTCCATTAGCTCCGCATTTGGCTTAGTGAGGCTGAGCCGATCCCCTTCCAGATCAACAACAATAAATTTGGGTAGCGCCGGGAATCGAACTAGTGACCTATGGATCTGTATCTAGGAACTCTGATCAATATACCACAAAGGGGGTCATTTATAACATTTGAAAAAAAATATTTAAATAATTATTTAGAGACTACATTTTCAAACCATGTATATATTTGGTGTCTCAACCTATTTACGTTTCTAATTTTGTAATAATTCAATAATTTTGGCGTTATAATGAGAACCTATTGAATTCAACTAGTTTTAAATTAACAAATGTGTTGTTACTTAGAAGAATCTATTACATATGTTGGTAAACTACTAACACAATGGCATATTTACAAATTAGTAAAATAAATAACTCAATAGAAATAATATCTTCACATTATTTTTATTTAATATACATTTAACTTCACTACTCATAGTGTTTGACATATACATGTAAATTAAATATAATAAAAATCAAATCAATTTTTTTAATAAATATGGCTAGCTGAGCTTAGTAGAAAAAGTATTGTATTAATATATTATATTACCATAGGGTTTAATTAGTAAGACTCCCCTCAAATTACTTTTTAATTAAATTAAATGTTAAAACATAGTTCGTATGCTGAAAATATATCATTTAGTAAAACGAATACCTTGGAGTGAATTGCTTGATATGGACGCGCGCTCCAACGTACTGAAAATTAGCCAATATTGCGCTGTATTTCCATCCTATTTCTAACTGCAAGAGACGTCTCAGGGACATTCAATCATCATATAGGCCTACTTCTCATATTCACGTATTCAGTTATTTTACTAATACATACATAACTTAAGAAATAGTCCAAACCCTTAGTTAAAACATAATTTAGATATGATACTTAATATTGGAATAATAAAATTATACGTAGCTCAATTTTCTATTCAATCATAATTTGGAAAGTTGGAACAATTTTTGGAAAATTTGACCATATATTGAAAATAGATACACACACTAAAACATGTTATAAGCTTTCAAAAACGATTTGATCCAATTTTACTATAGAAAATGTTTATTTTTATACATTTTAGGGACTAGCAAACTGTTAATATTTTTAATAATTTATTAGATACAAATAATTACAAATAATTTTATTTTTTAGTAAATGGTTTGATCAAACATATCTATGTTTTTAATGTTAAATTATATATATTCTCAACTATTCTGTAAAAAGTTATTATATTTTCGTTTATTATTTCATTTTTTCAAACATGCCTCAGACTACCTTTAAATGAAATTCCACACACTTTAGAGTTACCAGATTTCAAATTGTTCAATATAATATGTCGCTAATCGTTCTTTGTAATTAATAAATTTTGTAGATTATATTTTAATCAACCGTAAAATATTCTCTTCTCTCTCTAAAATACCTATTCGTCATGAATTCTCACACAAACATTTATTGTAATTTTCTGAAATGTCCGTTTTAATTCACTGGGAGCTATAATTCAACTAAATCATATAATAGCTATTGCCTTATATTTGACACAATAATATCCAAGCTATGGAAAATGACATACCGTAATTAGCATTGCAAAATATTTAAGATTTTTTTTTTCTTTTAATTATTTTTTTTTACTTTTGAAGTTATATTCTAAAATAATAATTTTATTTAGTGTCAAAGAGAAACCAATTTATTTCTTTAAGACGCACTCTTGGCTTGCTTATGTTTTTAGTAACTTGAAGAAAGTTATAAAAGTAATAAAAACTTAGGTAAACAGAATATCTCTGAGGGCAGGCCATAACATATACTACATTTTCAGATTTGATTTAAACTTGATAAAAATATTCATAATATAAAATAGACAATTTTTTAGGATTTTCGTATATATATATATATATATATGCATACAAAATAAGTTTTATATTTAATTAATTACGTCAAAACATGTATGATGAAATATCATAATATTAAGTTATAAAAGATTAAATATTTGGTTTTATAATATCTTTCACTTTTTACTATCTTCCCCTCGATTATTGTTTTTCATTTACAAATGGCCTTTTAAATAGTTACTGTTCACTCCATCCTACTTAAAACTAGCTGAAAAAAAGCAGTTTATGAAGGCATTTAGAATTCGACCAAACTGACAATGCTATGAGCGTATAACCCGAACGGGTAGTAAGACGCGGTGTTAAATATTATTATTATTATTATTATTATTATTACAATGCTATGGATTGTACAAAACAAGTGCCCTAACTTTCAATGAGCAGATATAGAAAATTATAACTTTTTGGCTTATATTTATAGCTTACATAATTGTTAACTTGGCACTGATTCCTAGAATAAGTCAAGTAGGTTTTTAAAAAATTTTGACAAAAAAATATTAATCTGGAATTTTTAGTGGTTTTTTAATTCAAATTACAGATTAGGCTACACATTTTTTTTAAATATAATAACTAAATAAACTTATTGTTCCAACCAAACTATTAACTAACTACTAAGCAAACTATACACAACAATCTTGGAAGTGCACATAATCAGTGCTCAAACAAGGTATTATGTGTTTTATATTATTGCTAAATAAACTTTAGATGTCCAAATTAAATATATAATTTAGTGATGATTGAGGAGACAAATTCAAAAACAATTGTTGAAATTTTATATAATCACAGCCATTTGTTTGCCAGATTTGTTATTAATGTAGCATAATTTTTAAAACACCGCGTTTCAAATAAGTTTTAACTCATGTATATCACAGGTCGATACGTGATACGTGATCGTCCACAGGATTAATCTTGATAACTGAATCAAATTCGTTTAAGTGAAAAATGACAACATGAACACTGGAATCGAACCCAGAACCTTTGGCAAAGATTTGGTTCAAAGTTCCGACTTTGATCCCCGTGTCCAGACTGTCATTTTTCACTTATTTTATTCAAATAAGTGTTTTGGATCAATAACTTAAAAAAAGTTTTAAATGGATCATCTTATAACGTTGATTAAAGTTAAGATTCACAAAATTTATGTCTGGAGCAACTTAAAGATATTACTATCGTGGCTGTTGAAGTTACATTTCCATGTTGTAACTCCTCCATAAGTGCGAGTGAATATTGTTGAATCCGTTTGTGATGTATTTGCTCAGTGAAATGAGAAGTTGTGTTCCTCAGGAGTGGAATGACTACAACCTCAGATGGAACGAGTCGGAGTTCGGTGGGGTCAAAGACCTCCGGATCACACCGAACAAGATCTGGCGACCAGACATCCTCATGTACAACAGGTACCATGTCATGTGTTATGTGACCACACCCTTCGTTGTACCCCGACCCATGTCAAATAAGTGTTTTGGAGAACAGGGCAACCATTTCTGAACAAAATACTCATCTGAGAGGGTATGTACGAGTGTAGGAAAGAGATTTATGTCGCAATAGATTTTATGATTAATATTAATTCATTTAACTCCTGATGTGAAGTATAGGTCTGGAACAAAGCTTTGCTTCTCCAGTTATTCTGTTGTGTAGTGTCTGTGAGAGATTAATTTCAGGTGTAATGGGCTATCAGCCCAGCCCATTGCCCCATGGATTTCTACGAGTGAGCTAGTAAAAAAAATTAAATACCATTTTTAATCTTATTTAATTAGGTTACAATCATATTCCTATTAAAAACCTAATTACTGGTATCAGAAGCGTTTTAAATATTTGAGGTGAAAACTATCTGACTTAGAAAAACATGAATATTTATGCAATCTTGAAGGAACTGAAAGAGAACTCCCTTTTCGAAAGCGTAGGAAAACAGAATGTGAACAAAACCACCTTTAATGCTCTTGATTGGGGGTCGAACCATCGTCTCTTAAATCACATTTGAGAGTTTTACCAATCAACTGACCTATCCGGTAATTTATTAAGTTAACGAGGACTTTAGAGACTGTTTGCTTCACTTGAACTGTCACCCAATCTTGTTAGGGGTAGTTTAGTGTGTAGCCTTATTTAGAAAATAACATTTTGATAATGTATCGTTACGTTGAATTTAAAAAAAGAACAAAGTTTTATTGATATGACGAATTAGTAAAATAATTAGTCTATTCTAATGTGTTTCTCTTAAATCTTAATATTGTTTAGATTTGCTAAAAATAGTATCTTAACTAATTACAATTAAATATTAGTGCAATTTAAAACTAATCCATATTATTTGTAGTTAGGTAAATTTTGTTTTTTATTGGAACGAAACTATTACTGGCTTCATCTATGGGAAAGGGATGAGTAATAGTGTTTAGAGGAAATAGGTACCTCCATAATCGTGTGGGAAGAGGATGGGAAAACCACAGTGTTAAATTTTCATGGTAAAATCACTGCTGGAGTATTCGGCCGAGACTCGAGCTTTGATCTCTCCATCAATGGCGAATAAGTGCAAAGAGAGTATAAAGTGTTAGACCTCTCGGCAACCCTTAAGGTGGGATGATAAGGATTGCGAGTTTAGGGAGGTATTATTGCAGTTTTTATAGCAAAGAACTGTTTTTCATCAAAATATCAAATATTTCTCCAGAACATACATATAGAGTTTAATTTTCTTCACATGGTGATATCAACAGTTGTTGAATATCTGTCGAGTGTGTCCTGGAATTTTATGAAAACTTTTTCTTTTCATTTAAAAGGATTCTCATACACTGTCGCTATGCTCATGAGTGACAGATATTAAACAACTAGTGATAATGTGAAGTAAATTAAACTCTATGTTTCTAATGGAGCAATACTTTACTTATTTTGTCGGAAAAAAATATTTCTATTAAATCTGCAATAACACTGCACTTTTCTTTCATTACCTTCAATCCCAACTTTTAAGTAGGTTATTAAAATATGTTAAATAATTGATGAATTTATTGTAAAATAAATTTTTCTCAATTTAAATTTGACAAGTGTCTAAGGATATTAAAATATATTTATATACTCAGTTACTCACTTTAATTGAAACATTTACCATCACCTATTCAAACTAGACTAACAATGTTTACACATGTTTTACTGAAACATAGACTGTATTTAATTAAATCCGTTTTTTCTAGGGTATTTATATTTTGTTCAGAATTGTGGAATTAGAACTTTCTCTCCCTAAAAATGCCTCAAATGCAAACTTTTACTCTAGCTGTGTTATTTGTCAACGCCAAAGTTTTAAAAGCTAAACACTTTTAACGAAACTTTATTAATTCTTTGTAGTAATTATCAGATTCTTTTCTCTTGTCTAGAAAACTCAAGAGTTTAACAGTAATGTTTTTTGGTGAGTTATATTTTTTAATCTATTAATATTCACCATCAAGCCAAGTTCTGCCTTGTCAAAAGGCCACAAATATTAAACTATAAGGACTACCAGAGAATTTTCATGAAGGTACTCAACTATTACAATTGGTAGTGCATCAAAACATTGATGTCAGCATAAATAAAGTAAAGTAAAAACATTATCATACCAACAAATTAATTCAATTTTGCATCTGAAGCATTTTTTTTTTTGTAAAGGTAGATCTTCATTAATGACTGTTTAATTTAACATGGAATGAGCTACCTTAACAAATAGTTGTTGTGTTTGTTAAGTAAAAATGTTAAATATAAAATTTACTAAACATAATTAATTTAAATGACACAATGTATATAAATAATATGTACAGGATGAAATCCAACTATTATTTACGAGACAAAGGCGTTGAGTGCTGTAATCCGGGCATATTGTTATCTTGTGTCAAAGATTAAACAACTCTTCTCAATAAAACGCAAAACAATTCGAATTGGCTCAGCTTCTTTGTCTCGTGCCCTGTAAAGTGCCCAATGAAATCAAATTGTTAAGAGAGTTGCAGACGCCGTGATTTTGGCCATCAACAACGGGCGGGTCAAATGGGGTTCAAGGACATCTTCGACGTATCCGGTATGGTCTCATTATCATACTGTTCAGACTGTACCCCTTCGTAATGTTGCGGGTAGCACACTCACATACAATTGAAAACAGATGCAACACCTTCAAGCTTAACACTTTTAAACAAATGCATTCATAGAAATTGTAAACAAATGCAACACAATCATAGAATTTTCAAGCAAAATACTCACAATCATAACACTTTCAAACATGTACAATCACTCATAGAACTTATATTAAAAACTGTATTAACACTTACAAACATATCAAACAATTTTTTAACTGCGTCTTTTTGCCCATAAACACAAATGTATTACGCTAGTGAAATAGGGGTGAATAAAGTAGATTTTAGAAGAAATGCACCCACATTATTGGGAAGGAATCGTGGGAAACATTTTATGAAAAAAACCAGCCTGCTATCCCCACCCCGAAATAAAACCCCAATATTCCCGTCATGGTAAATTAGATTAGATTAGCTTGAAACTTAGACCACGTACCATATGGCACCTATTTAAACGCCATAAATATTGGCACTTGCAAACATATTCAACATAATCAGCTTTAAACACAATCACAAGTGTTTCTATTTGGAGAATCAAATTGAATGTACTCTCAGTCGATTTAAGATTAAACGAATGATATGTATTCAAGGAATCATAAAATTCAATTCTTAATGTAAATATATATTATTAATAATTTCAAAACCATTAAAATAAAAACTAGAAGAAAGCAATCTAGCTAATAATGCTTAGAAATAAGTGACTTGATTCCCTACTTTAAAATTATAAATGTACGAAATACTTATGAAAATGTAATGATATATTATGAATAGTAAAAATAAATACTGCTCATTATAAGATATTGTTAGAGTAGTCAAGTTTCACATATTACAGTGAGCAGGACATGCAGCGCACATGGGGGATTATAGAACCTTGTTCGGGGTAATGATTGGCAAACACAATGGGAAGAGACCATAGAGGAGAGCTATACGCAGATGGAAGGATAACATTAGAATGGACCTGAAAAATATAGCGTGTAATGATGTGATCTGGATAGAACTAGCTCAAGATAGGGAGAGGTTGTAATAAAGTGGACTGGATATAACTAGCTCAAGATAGGGATAGGGTGTTATGAAGTGGACTGGATAGAACTAGCTCAAGATAGGGAGAGGGTGTAATCATGTGATCTGGATAGAACTAGCTCAAGATAGGGAGAGGTTGTAATGATGTGGTTTGGATAGAACTAGATCGAGATAGGGATAGGGTGTAATAAAGTGGACTGGATTGAACTATCTCAAGATAGGGATAGGGTGTAATGATGGGGTTTGGATAGAACTAACTCGGGATAGGATGTAATGATGTGGTTTGGATAGAACTAGATCGGGATAGGGTGTAATGATGTGGTTTGGATAGAACTAACTCGGGATAGGATGTAATGATGTGGTTTGGATAGAACTAGATCGGGATAGGATGTAATGATGTGGTTTGGATAGAACTAGATCGGGATAGGGTTTTAGGGCGTAATGATGTGGTTTGGATAGAACTAGATAGAGATGGGGATAGGTGGTGTTCATTTGTAAGTGCGGCAATGAACTTTCGAATTCCTAATACCACAGACTTTGGATTTGAACCACGACCTTCTCGTCACCTTCAAACCCGAAGGCTCACCAGAAAAGACGAGTGCGTTGTATCGGGGGAGAGCAGATGTGGGTTTCATATAAATTAAAATTAAATACTTATTTTTCTTTAAAAATAACATGTTTGACCACATTAAGCGACACGAAATGCTTAAATAGTTACCAAAATAAATCAAGTAATCATCTTTGAATCTCGTGGATAAATAAATATTGTAAATTCATTGTCTTTAATCAAAAGTTATTAAAAATTTAAGCTTTTGATCATATGCCAATAATGGTTCTCGAAATACCTAAATACATATATAATCTTTCATAACATTCAAGTTGACGATTACTTATTTATTTTATCTACAAGTAATGATAATATGCGTGAAGTAGGCATTTTGCTGGATAAACCTCCTAGCTGTCAAAATTAAAATCACATTTATTCATAATTGCAAACAATTTAGTCAAACCACAATATTTACTATAGATTATAATTTGTAATTATTAATTCTCTCATTATGAAATTGAGCAATCTAACATTTCATTAATGACTAACCAATGAATGTATTACACTCTTTCATAACTGAAACATAATCATTATCTATTTTTAATAAGTATCAAACCCACCTTAGTGAATCTGTGGTCTAACGCGCTACTCACCCAATAGACTAAACTGCCGATGACCGGGAGATCGAGATTCGAACCTCGGTCGGGTGTGCCGAGGGTAGTTTTTCCAAAGTGGTTCTTCACTCATCCACCACGCAAATGCGGGTACACTTCATCTAACTATAACCTTCCTAATATCTAAAAACCATTAAAGTAATTAGTACTTAACGCGTATTGCACCAACGAGTAGTGAAACGTGGTGATAAAAAATAAAGTATTTTTTTTAGCATATAATGTATACACATGTATTGCACACAGATATTAAAATATTTTGATTAACTCAACAATAAGAAATGGTATGTTTTTCGTTCAATTTGAAGACTTAAAGGTCAAATTTACAGCTCTATAATCTACACCCAAAATCTACAAGTTGCAACGTCAAATACGTTAATTCAATATATTTTGTTTTATTTAATTAAACTTTCACTTTTTAACAGGATACTAACATTTAAAAGTTAATTCTAATAACACATTAGTCAAATTGATATTTCCTTACCAAACAGTTGAACATTTTTCACAAATTAACCACTAATACACTCACACACTCACACACACACACACGCACACTTTTATCATACGTATTTACTTTGCATGTTTCCCTGTAATAGTTTGAACATGGTCATCTGTGAGTTTCTTCTGGTTTGCATGGAAACCGGTATAATTATACAGTCAATCACGACAATAAAAGTCAATTTGATATAGTTTGCATGTAATGTATAAATATTTTTACTTCATCCTATCAGAACTGCCCACTTCCTACTTTATATATTTATATATTTTTTACCAGCTGTGGTGGGAAGTACAAAAAAAATCAGCTTACCGTTGTTGTGGGCCACTTCACTCTTTTCAAAAGAAAACTTTCGCTCAAGCGAGGAAATTCTCAGCGCCCCCACTCGGCGGCAAGACAAAAATAAATTTAAACTTATAAAATAATAATAATGTTTTAATAGATATAATAAAAACTGCATTGGCATAAAGTATTACTTTGAAAATGTCCATTTTTCAATAAAACATAAGAAGTAAGTCGATAATTTCAAATAAAATAAATGAAACTACATTATAAAGAATAGCTTATTAAATATACATATATTTAATTTAATACTAACTATTAACAAGCCATATGCAACATAATATAAGATATAAAGGTGATCCTAATTTGATCAAATAAGTTTTTCTTAAACATTTATGTTAAATTAATTTAACAATAAGGTTGATTAAAATGAAAAGTTACGTGTCTTTTTATTGAAAATATAAAACAAACGAAGATGTGTTTATTCTCTCGGGTGTCAAAAATGTTTCTATGTTGGAATTGATATCACATTTTATTCCTGAAATTGATATGAGATATCAACATAATAACATGAATATTTGGTTGTGCTTCTTGAAAATAATGAAGGAGGCCATTATGTATGTATATATTTTGAAAATTACTAGCTAGACAAACTTCAAACTGACATTTTTATTTAATTATTTCAAAATTTGACAACAAGACAGCATTAATTTTCATTCATAATTAATTGTTTGCTAATTAGTTAAGTATTTCCTTAAACCTGTGCTAAAGTTTAAGTATATCATTACATGTATTATTCACATGAATAAATTAACTTAAAATACATATTTAATCATTCTAAGCTATCTAACGTAAAACACCCAATGAAAGCATGAATTTTTAAAATTATGAGTAACAAGTGTTTGCAAAACCTTCGATCCTATTTTCCTTTAAAATAAAATGGAATGGAAGAAAACCCTTGACATAATTGATACATTTATTTAACTTTAGTAACCTAAATCTTCTTCCTAAAATGAAAATTGTATTCAACAAATACTAACGTGTACTATTGATTCGTATATTATTTGGACGCAAGATTTAAGATTTGATACACGTTTCATAACGAGCGTATACTGACATACAAATATGCTGGGATCAAACTAGGTTCCATAAGTTCTTAATTTGACTGTACTAACTTCTAAACCACTATACCGACATCGATTCGCTTCCATATGGTTATTTCAAGTAAAATCTTATATATAACAAGAAGAATAAAAGTGACTTGAGTCTATTTTTATCTCTTTCATATGTAAATTACTTCATACGCGTAAAATGTTGATGTATTTATATACATTCGTTTACTTAAAGTAAAACTAATTGAAATATGTTGTATTGAATTAGTCAGTTTTATTGCATTTTTTCCATTATAGATAATATGTCATAATATTATTAGAAAATTAAACATTTTTGAATAATTCGAATTACGTTATCATCCCTGAAACATTTTGCAATATTTATGCAAAAAGACTTGAAACAGTTAAAATATAATTTATATTTTGGAACCGTTCTCACTAAATTTTAATAAATAAAAGTAGTTTCACTTACGTTAACTCGGCTATTATATGTTAGAAAATCTTACTATTTATAATACTAAATACTTCTTATGTTTTCAAAATCAATGGACATAGACTAAAAATAACCATTTTAATTATACGTAAACTGTTATCTCTAGGACGTCTGTAGTTTGTTTCAATGGGCACCTTAGAACGCTTTTGTTTAACTTAATGTCAGTGAATATAAAAACAATTGTGAACAAAGCCCTTTTTTCTTTTTTTATGAACAGTAGGTCATTCGATGTCGTCTACAAGACGGGTGGAGTCGCGGTAGGAATTCCTCGTTTGCAGTGGAAGAGTCCCTGAAAAAACTGTCGGCAATAAAAATATCAACTATATATTTAAACACTATTTTTATAAAAAAAATATTCTATTTTATTAAAAACTTGATTTAAATAAAGCTATAATTAAAACACATTACATTCCTTCTTATTTAATACATCCTGTTTAATAACTCATTTAATAATCCTTTCCTCATGTAGTTGTAGATACTAAACAAAATACATAAATAAAATCCTGACTCTGAAAAAAACCAAAATCCCAATCATCCCTAAAAACTAACCCATCCCTTTTATAAAATTTACCAATGAAGGATGAAAATTAAACATCCATAAACATAATATTTAAATCATTTAAACACAATAAATGATCTATTGTATATGTTTAATATAATAATGTCCACTAAGACATTTTACAACAACACTTCTTAATGAGCATACATTTATAGATAATTAAAATAACCTATAGATGTTAATTATTTTAAATTTCTGATTTATTAATAATTTTTCTTTGAACTACTACATCGGCTCACTGAATGAAGACTGTTTTCTGTTACTAGGTGATTTATTACCATAGAAATTAGCCTCAAAGTAAATTATGTTTTTTCTTCTTTTATAAATATATGCATGTGTAAAATTTAAATATTCATTGTTGTGGAGTATTTGGAATACATCAAACTCCTAATAATTAATTAAACATATAACAAAAGTATAAATTTAGAGATTCAGCATTTATACAATGAAAAACGTCACAATAAATTATTAAACATAAAACTAATAATAGTTATAGTCTACATAAATTAAAGGAGTTATTTTAATTTCACTTTATTTGCTTTCAAAAAGACCAAATATTCAAAATACCTATTAAAAGGGTGCTTCTTGATCAGAAACCTATCAGGCGCTGACTGTAATCTAAACTTTATTTTAAATGCACTATACAACCATTGATAAATAGGCTAACTCAATTTAATTTTAACACATTATAATGTATATAATAAAGTAATATGTTTTCAATTGAGTAGAAGTAGTAATGACAAGAAATTATAAGGAAAATATTGAATCCTGTAGTTATAAATAAATATAAAATTATTATTTCTGTGTGTTCAATAATATATCATACAGTTAGATATAATATATAATATACATTTTAAATAAACATAAATGTATGCACAAAGCCATAACTTATTTAAGTAATTATAAAAAGCTAAAAAACGAGCAAAGAAAAGAAAATTTGCTTCAACGACTAAAGGGATTTACTTATTAATAAAAAAACAAAATTAAACTCATTTTATAATTTTAAAAATTGGCGACTGAATATAAATCTATATAACTTGTGTAATGCTGTTGCTAGTGTCTACCTTCAATGTCGGATGAGCTTTCACGTTTCTTCTGAAGGCTACGTCCAAGTGAGCATCCAGATACGGTTTAGAAAACAATGTCCCCTATTTATTTTTTAAAAAAAATAACTGTTGTTTTTTCATTCAAAATCTCTATTTGATCATTATAATTAATAACCCCATTTATGCCACAAGTGCTGATGAGGGTTTCGACGGGACATACCACACAAACGTTGTGGTCAAACATAACGGTAGCTGCTTGTACGTTCCACCGGGCATCTTCAAGAGCACATGCAAGATAGACATTACGTGGTTCCCCTTTGATGACCAGCATTGTGACATGAAGTTCGGTAGTTGGACCTATGATGGCAACCAGGTATTCTCCGCATTGCAGCTCACCTCGGTGTCTCACCCAGTCCACGCATTCAAATAGGGGACTTCCCCCACATGACTGCTGGCTTCGGCAGTCGGGCTGGCTTTGGAACGCCCTCGTGCTTATTATCTGCGACGACGAAGCTATGTCGTGGATAAGAATCACGGGGTGTACAAGCTGAGCTTTACAAGCCTAACTTCACAATATTAGTTTTATAAGCCTCTCTCTTAAGAGACTAATTCAAATTACATACGCCTGGCTTTAAAATCATTTTACCTCAAAACTATTTTAACAAGACTAGCTACACAAGCTTAGCTTAGATTCATGAGTTTAGCTTCATAACTCGGCTTATAAAGCTTTAGCTTAGCTTTAAACGTTTATATCAACACACCTAGATCCACAATCTTAATATTACGAGACCAATCTCACAATTTTAGCTTTAAAAGATTGACTTTATAAACTCAACTTCACGAGATTAGATTTTAGAATCTAGCTCTAGGAGCATGGATCCACATTCCTAGCTTGGTGAGTCTAGCTCTGCAATTTTAACTTCACAAGTCTAGCGTCACAAGCTTAGATTGAAAAACCTAGTTTGACGAGGACAATGCTTTCTACACCTGCCTAACTGCGGAAGTCGCAGTGTGTGTGAGGAAGTTTATGGGTCGGACACAGCTGGAATCAGAGCCAGCTCATATATACGTCATTATTGTGCTTCATACTCGAACAAGCAATTGATCGATTTGACCACTTTAATGCTCACAAATAAGCTCTAGCCCTCCAACTGTGTAAGGCTCGTTATAATGTGTGGGCTCTGAGAGACCCGAACATTACATTTGAAAAAAACACCACATAAATTCCAACACAATTTCTATTCACGTTATTCATATGCACCAACACCTCTAGACCCTTGGTGCCATTTTGGATCTACTTCGTACGATGTGCTATATATAGTACCAGAAATTAATGTATTCGCTTACAATTATATTAAAGTGATCATTTCCTAAGAATGTAAATAAAACACCTATTTCAATTTAAGTGTAATATAGGGGTTTAATTGGCATACAATTTGAGATATCCAACAATACTCAAAATAGGAGTTTAATTTGCAAATTTTACCTACATTATAATAATTATACTTAGGATTGTCAGTTTAATATTTATTTTAAGGTTTTCCTAAATTAAAAATATATTACTATCCAAATGTTTCAAATAGCTAACTTATTTGTGAAATTTATAACTCTGATTAATACAATAAAAAAAGTCAAATTAATTTGTAGTCACACAGGATCCGTTCATTTATAATTATGTTCATTAATTTTTATAAATAAGTTTTGTAAAAGACCCGGATTTGGATAGCAAGTTTTTCGTATCACAGACAATGATCATGTGTACTTATATTCTGTTCATGATCCCCTGGTTTTGTAAACTTTTATTTTATAAATATTAATTGGTCTATTTTCTTTTTCATTTCGGATTTTAGGCCATATTTTCTTTTTGGTTTGCATACACTTTGAATCATATTTAGGAGTGGAGGGGTAATTTGTAGGTTTTTGTCATGAATAGGTTTATTTTTAAAAACAATCGACATTTTATCAATGCCTGAATACTCAAACATTAATGTTTTCAACACACAGTTGTTTGAATTAAAAGGGATGATGATGTCAATGAACTCTGTACTCTATTTACTTGTATGGTTGTAAAATACACATTCCTGGTCAGACACTGCAACTAAGCTGGAGAGGATAGCAGGATTAAAGAGTTAGGTTGTTAGGGCTTTTCATTGCATTTATGCATTGATTCTAGTTTCAATTTGTAAAGTGCGTGTTTGATTTGGTCTTGTGTATTCATTAATCGTTTTTATTCACATTTTTAGCCCATTTATTGCAAAATTAAAGTCATTTATGATAATATTTAGATCATTTTATAGTTCTTTTTTAGATTAATTTTAAGCCATCAAAGTCTGGGTCCTGGTTATTTATATTATGTTTACAAAGTACTTTTATTTCTGATGTAAGCCTAATTTATGGTATTGTAAAAGCTCCCCGCGATAAAACGTTTCCTAAAATTAAAACATATGGACAAATTGCTATTAATAAAATGCTTAGCCATTAATTTAGGTTATAAACATTTTAAAAGCAACTTAATATACCTCTAAACTAATAATGATTATATAAAATGTTGTTACTTATAACTTTTTTTTAACAAAAATTGTTACTACACATAAGTATAATAAACGTTGTAAAACTTTTTATATTTATGTGAAGACTATAGATCTATTTACATTATTGTAAAATGGCAAAACAATTTGAATAGTAAATAATTTGCTTTTTTGTTAATGATATAATTGTTAGTTACAATTATAAAAGATGTACTATATCTGATATAATTTACATACTTCGTTTGACAGTAGATCCAAAATGGCCTCTAAAGTAATATCTATTTTATATAATAAGCACGTTTCTCAAAATCACCTTTAACATGAACACAGTTGAGTAACACACGAACAAAACTACAAGAAAAATGAGCTTGTACTCATTTATAAGACAACAAATTAAAATATAGAGGCATTTGAAAACAGCTCGTGGAAATAGATTTAGTTTTTAATGAGTGAATTTACTGATGCCAAAGGAGAAAACCACACAATTTACTGATGTTAAAAGGAATAAAAACACACATTGAATGACTAGCTTGTGGCATCATCAATGTTTTTAGCTTCTATGCGCGGCCAATCGAAGGCGTGTTGTGCGCACTTATTTTTATATTTTATTTGCCGCTTCTGGAGCACTTTTGTCTCATCAGTCGGGGACAACGTGATTCATGGCACCATTTTGCATGGAGCCAACCAAGGGTGACATCTCTGCGGTTTCTACCCCTCAAACTATGCTTAGTATTTCACTTTTATCTCTGAACTTTGTGCTGGTAGCACAAGTATAATTTCAACCTTACTTTATTAGTTAGTTGGCTATAAACATTTTATCATTTAGTTCTTTAAATTTGACTGTTAAATATATATTTCTTTATGTTACAGCCATATCGTTAATAAAAATCAATATACAAATCGCTGTAATATCTTTTTTTTGACTAACATTATTTTGTTTAGACCAAGATTACTTATATGGATTTTAGAACTCTTTGTAAAGCCTAATTTAACTCATAAATTACAAAGGCATTGTGATTAAATATAATGTATAATAGAATAGCTATAATATGGTTTTGAGAGAGTAACAACGAGAACCTTATATAATCATCATTCACCATATACCTTTAATTAATTTTGTACGTTCAGAACCAGGGATACTTACAACTCTTACATAGAGATAAGGATTAAAAGGGTAGACTAAAGAAAGGGAAGATGTCAAGATCTCATTTGAAAAACTCAGTACCAGTGAGCCTGAATTGGAACTTAGAAAATGATACTATTCAATTCTGATGCTTTAAACCCCTCGGGAATAGCTTTGGCTACCATCGTGTTAAACCCCTCATTAAAAAACGTAAAAAAAAGCCCCTGTGTCTATCATTCTTCGGATTCTAACAAATACTCGAAATTGTTTTTGTCCCAAACTAAGTCAGCTAAATTATCTAGTAAATCGTAACATGATTAGTAGGATGTATTTTAATGAGCTCGCTCATAATTTGTCTATGGGAAGAATGAGATTAAAATATAGAAGCAACAAACCCACGTTCCCAAATGCCTCTGATCGAGATCGAACTTACTCTTCCCGAATCAGAATCCCCTATATGGCCAACCTTATCAGTGGCATACTTATTTAATACAATTAGGGACCCACCTCGGTGGCGTAGTTGGCTAACGCGCTAGTCGTGTTGAACTCTACTGCTGAGGACGGGGAGATCGAGGTTCGAATCTTGGTCGGGTGAACTGGGGGTGGTTTTTCCTAAACGGTTTTCCACTCTCCCTCCACGCAAGTACGGGTTCACTTTCTCTAATTCAACCTTCCCAATTCCTAATCCATTAGCGTAATTAGTACTTAAAGAGTATAACCCGAACGGGTAGTAAGACGCGGTGCTAAATAAAAAATTAAATACAATTAGGCATGATATCCTTATGATAATATTTCAGAGGGATATCTAGTTATAATAACATTTAAATTAAATAATGTTTGGGTGCTGGAGCACAGCTATCGGAGTGGTAAGAGTGGGGGGAAACACTCTTCCCTCTAAGTCTATGTTTCCCTCTGGTGCACTGGTGAACTAGTCATAAAATGTACACAAATTAGTGCAATATGGCTATAAAAAGCGAGATATTAAAGCTTGTTCATAAAGGTTTGTAAAAGGGGGGCCTATCTAGTGTCGACACATTGAAAAATATAGCTTACTCTTTGAAGCCCTGACTCCAACAACCCATCAGCCTCAACCATCGCTCGGAGTAATTTTATCTTAGTTTGGTCCCTCCTTCCGCGCTCACCCTCCTGACATAAGCTGGGTTATACGTCCCTGGTTGGTTGCTTCAAGCAAACGAAAAGGTAACTATATAAACCAAACTGAATAAATATGATTAAAAGCAACATTCAAAAAATGGATGACGAAATTTTTTTTAAATCTTTAAAATTATACATCCCTCGTAATTTAATTTTTGATGTTTTCTTTCACTTTAAATAAAAGAGAACTTGTGATTCTATCAACATTAGACTACGTTACCGCTTAAGTAGGACCAAATATATGTATTTTTTATGTATTTGGTCATACTCTATCCGTGTCTTGAAGAACATTTTAGCGATTACGTAAATTATAAAGAAAAACACTATTGTGTTCTAAAAAGTTTACTAAATTTTAGTTTCCAGCTGTCAAAATTGACATCATCTCTCAAAAGGGAGAGCCGCAAAAGAAAGTATACGTAGGGCCTATAATAGCTCAAGAGTAGAACTAGTAACTTGTTGAATTCTCTTAAAGATTCTTCAATCGGCGGATGTATTATAACACCGAAGTATCTAAGCAAGGATTGTTTATAAGGGTAGAAGCTAATTACATAATATAACCGTGGAGATGTCACCACCCTATTAAACGTCGAGACCCTAGGGCAGGTCTGATCAGTGTTCTAGGCTGTCTTCAGTCAGTACACGTGAATACCAAGCCCGATAAATGTGACAACGGAATTTCCATGAACCAATCACGAGGTACAATTGCCGGGGCAAATGCTGATTCGACTCGCAACCCCCCTCTCACCTCCCTTTATCCCCTTACCTTTATGGATTCAATCAGAGCCCGCCTCGTAATTGGTTTTCTGCCATTTGTGTCGTCGATGTCAATGTGGTACTGACCAGAGAGAGAGAGAGGAGACCTCTTCATACACACAGCATGCCTGTTTTGTTGCATGACTCCATTAAAACAAGTATTCCATTATAACGTACTGGGGGAGTGGCTTTACTTGGTGGATTCGGAAAATGGTTGTTTGGGAAATTTATATAATATATTCCTTATCATTGATAGGTCATTAAACTAAAACAGCTTAAATAGTTTTTTATTTAATTTTTTTTAACTAGATATCATTTCAGATGATTTCCGATTACGTATGGCGTAGAACCCAATCGTTCAAGCTTTGTAATATCGTAATATTTTCCTACAACTAGAAAAGTAAATGCAAGCTTAGATTATCCTATGATTTTAAAACAATACTATTATCATGGCTTTAAATTTTATTGCAGGACTTAAATAAAATTTCTTCAGCAAATATACCCTAAATATATAAAAAAAATTACAATAAGTTAATTTCTCTTTCATTCTATAGGTTGAGTGTTTAAATAAAAACGTATATTTGCTAGGTTTATTTAAATGCTAGTTCCTTTTCAATATAAATACAATTAGGTAAAAATAATATAAAAAATAGTGTAATAGTTCAATCATTTAACCAGTTAGGAAAAAACTATGTACGATACACTGATATAAAGATTAATATGACGAGGGAAATATAGTTCTGACAGTTAAATGTGTATAGCATAGTGGAGCTATGGTGATTCTTTTAAAAACTACGCTTATATAAGAGGATATACAATTTGGCTTTACTTAGTCTCATGAAATGTTAGTAAAGTAGGGCCCAGAAAGTGATTATAAATTTTCACTCATTTGCTTAACGCATCACTGCTCTACCAACTCTTCAATCTGAATCTAGTAGCCGCTGTGTGTATTCATAGCCATGGAGTCTTTGAAGAGCAAACTGAAGGAATGTGTCAACTCCTTGGATAGCTCACTTGGTAGAGTAGTCGTGCGATAGTCCAAAGGTCCCAGGTTCAAGTACTATACCTGTAGGGGAACATATTGTTAATTTATCATTTTAGCTTGTCGGTAGTTTTCCGTATCAACATTAACATAAGTTTAGAAAGTATTTTACAAACTATTATCCTGATCGCCCTCAGAAATCTCTCGTAAAAGTACAAATTTTTAATTTAGTACTTTTAGTAAAACAAATTCTGTTGGCAACTGATATTTCATTAGAGAGCTCCAATTTTCAAGTACCGGTAGCGTCTTTTCAACCATAATTTCTACTGTTCCTGTGGATTTTATGTATTGTACCTTTGTCTTTTATGAGAGTTGTTAAGTTACTAATGACAAATTAGTAATAATATACCTCGTAAATTCGTATTTTCCCTTTGACAAGGGATGTAATTTGACTTCACTCATAGAATAGATTAAACATATTTGTGATACGGGAAATTTAGTAGTAACTTTATAAAATATCACACAGGACCAATTCAGGGTGAACCAGTTATAATATAATACTTATTAATATACCTCAACATTTCATGCTATATAAGATATATAATGAATGAGACTGACTTATAATTCATTGGGGGAAATTAGTGAGTATTACTGAATCGAAACAAAATCTTCAAAGAGGTTGAAACTTATGTTTCTGTTTTCACATCCATGAATGAACGCACGTCATTGTTCTGTGATATACTCAGATGGTTATCATGGAATACTCTGCTATTGCAGCAGCTAGCATTATGTATTTCATGTGCCACTATAAATGTGATTTTGTGCATGACGTTTGTCTCTCGTCCATTAATTAGTTTATTAGTTTTCAAAATCAATACTATAAATTCAATATTTATGTTCACTAAATTCCATTTTGTGTTTGCATGGTGAATAAATAATATGCACGGTGTTTAGAATATAATATAATATTTAGAATTGATTGGGAGATTATGTATTAAGAAAAAAATATAAAATTCTAATTAATTTTCAATTATTCTTTTTCTACTCGACTAATTTTGGAGTTTGCAAGTAATTTTCAATGACAACACTTTTATGGTACAATGTTTTTTGATTGTTTTGTTATATTTGCATGTTAAATGTTGGTTTTGATTTAGTTTATGGTTTTAAAAGTGTGACTATTGATACTTTTATTTTGTACAACCATTTAAAAATATTATATATATATAAAATTTGTACATGGATTGAAAGCAGATATAGCTAGATTTTGCTTTGGGTAGGTATGGCTTTATTTACATTGGTACAGTAAAAACCCTAGCACTAGAACCGAGAATTATTCCATGGATTAGAAAACTATGTCAATAATTAATTTCGTTCCCAAAATACAACCTTAACTAAACTTAAACAAAAGTATGATGAGCCATTCAAGTCAAACTATCAACTTTGCCTGGCTTCACAGTGAATGTGTCTTAATAATCTATAATAATTATTTGGTCCAAATTGGGATATTTTTACTTTATTAATATTTATGGAATAAAATAATTATTTTCCTTAAAATTCATTTAATATAGGCTTGAATCTTAGTATTTTTACTATGGAAATCGATATTGATCAAATAGCTCATTTGAATAAATAATTAAGACGTTTACTTTATTTATTTTTAATAAATAGGACTTAAAAATGGTACATATTAGACTGAGATATAATAAATTATTGCTAGTCCTTACTACAGCTGGGTATTTTAAACAAAACGCTGAAATTTTCCCCAAGAAATATAATTAATGTTGAACCAAAACAATGCTAAGAGAATACTACCGTAGTGTAAGCATTTTTATTAGACACGTTCACGAGTGGTTTGTTTCCATTAACTACCCCAATGGTACACGTTGTACCAACTTACCTAACCGCACTTTGCGGGTTTAATTTAAATAATAATTAGGTTGAAATATAGTATATTCGAGAGTATTGTTAAGCCTGATGAGCTTTTCAACCATAGAGATTTTAATTAAAAAATCAAACACTCTTTACAAGCGACCAGGATATCCTGAGACCATCTAAAGCCATCTCGAATGTTTCTTCATTTGACTTGGCAGAAAAATACACTTGAGATGCTCAAGAATGCACTCAGGAATACAAGAGGAGGGGGCGTCAGGAACAAAACCAAAATATTCAATGGGGATCTAAGGTAACAAACGATCGAACAATCTATAGTACCCCTCAGGCTGGTTTCCTTGTCACTCATTTTCTTTACAAGTGCGAACGACGCCTAAGGGAGGATGGGCGCCCACTGAGATGGTGTGGCTGTGGCGCAGTATGCGTGTGGCATAGGTGTGGCACGCATGTGGGGTGACACCCAAGAGGTGAAGATATAGCATAAAACTAATTGATGTGGCGCCTTTGCCATCCACAAACCATTCGTCACGTGTCTACGGACAATTATTTCAGTCGTCAACCATCATGGACTTGTCGGAAGATGCACACCACGGAAGTGGTGGGCGTTGGGGCAGTCACCATGTGGCTGGCACATAAGTTTAAATATGTCGGAACCTAGGTGCGGGCGCATGTCACCACAAGCCTTGCAGACTTCATGTCGCCGCCACACCACACGCTCTGCATCTGGGTTGGCGCCCTGCCTAAAGAGAATGTTTATCGGGAGATTAGAATGTCGCATGTTGCGTGGACAAGATGTCGGGGTGGTGAGTGTGCACGGAGCATGCGCTGTGCGTTCGCCCTGTTCCCTGTAAGGCGACGACTAATCTGCGGAGGTCAATGTTCACAGCTGGACCTTGTGCTCAACTCGGAAGAAGGAGGCGACCTGTCAGATTTTATCACCAACGGCGAGTGGTATCTCATAGGTGAGCTAAAAATCTAACACGAATGTGATTCAGAAGAGTAAACATTGTGAACATATATTTTTCAATCATGGGTTGGTTTGGTTTACATATATTTTGACCCGTACTTACTGCCCGTCCAGGTTGTAGAGGACGTGAATCCGCATTTGCGTGGAGGAAAATTGGGAAATTATTTTTGGTAAATAAACACCTCAAAGCACCCGGCCGAGATTTGAACCTCGTCCCACCACCGGCAGATAAGACTATAGTGACAGATTTCCGAAAGTTCACCTAGCGTCAGTGTTATATATAAAAAGCATTATGATAAAAAATAATAATTAAATTTAACTAACCTGTTTCTGTACATAACGTTTAATTTTCCCATAGTGAATTTGACTTCAGGTGTATGTTATTATTTTAAGCAATCAAAAGCTAACTTTAATATCGAGAAATGTCTTCGATACACCTGTATCAATTGAGAGAACTAAGAAATAAAGTAAAGCATCTATTGCATGGCATATTATGGATGTATTATTCTTATATAAGATTATTTTGACGGTAATCCCTTAAGTAGGAAAAAGCATTCAACCCTTTTGCTGAAAATCCCCTTATTCATCAATTAGGTAATGTTCTAAAGTCAAAATAATATCTTGGGAATCAAAGGATATCCGTTTATATGTAGTTGACTTTCAGTGAAATATTTAAATCCTTTCATTAATAATCTAGATTAATTCAATGAACAAGAACTTAACCTTTTACATTCATTATTTATGGGTTTTTTTAATCAGAATTCCTTTACCCAGCTATGCGTCTGTAGATCAAAATTCATACGCTTCAACAAACACATTTATATAATTGTTCAACTTTAAAACATTTGTGATCAATCATGTGTGTGCTAATGATATATATCTATGCTGATAAAAATGTTGCTCTTTTGTTTTTTCAAATGCGCAAAATGGAATAAAACACACATCTTCAACCACAACATAATTTTCAAAAGGCGTATTTTGCCATATCATATAAATTGCACCGTTGTAAATAATTGTCAAGCTCATCTAATATGGTTTGTCTATGACGAGTAAGCTGGAATTCAAATCCCGATCGTGTTTAATAAAGCTAATATTCCTAAAAAGCTTATTTATGCCCCTCCATCCACGCAATTGTGGCTACTATTCCTTTGAATTAAATCTTTCTCATCTCTACTTCATTAGTTCAAATAAATGAACATACCCCTGAAGGATAATAAGACACGCAGCAAAAATGAAAAACAAAAACTTTAAAATGCATTATATTGTTTCTAAACTTGACGAAAAGGCAAAACAACTGCATTTCTCTTTTGTCCACTTCTCTCCTTGACCCGCAGTATCTAACAAGAACATCCTCTTAAGCTTTATGACTCTCTATGTTTCACCTTCCTCTCTCTTTACTCTCTCGTTTCTTAGTATATTTCTCATTTGACTCACCTTGTTATGTACCCCATTTATCTCTGTCATTTTCACTCCAATCTCTTATATTTTACTGTATACACTATATAACTACTCTCTATTCCTTGCTATCATAGAAACGAGGTCATTCTTCGAGTCTCATCTTATAGTCCAGAATTATTAGGGGTTTTTGGTGACCTGGTGGTCTAGGGGTAAGGTGTCAGACTTCTATGCTAGCGGCCGGGGTTCAATCCTTGGTCCCGGCAAAGATTTATCTGATTACCAAACCCTTCCTTCACCTCTGACAAGACATCTTGTGAATGTGAGGAATGCCAGGTCTCCACCGTGGTTCGGATTCCACGTTAAACTGTAGGTCCTCCATTTCATCTCACAATCACCCTACCATTACACACTAGCGTAAGTGCGTAAACCCAAACGGGTAGTAAGACGCGGTGCTAATAATAATAATAATAATAATATTAGGGGCTTACCTGGAAATAATTCCCTTTAAGGGGATACTTTGCATATGTGTAGTACTAGTACTTATAAATAACATATCGAAAATCAACCCTAGTGATTCTGTGCTACGGCCACTATCTTGGAAAATGTTGGTCAATTTGAACTTTTTCAACAATATTTCACCAACGGCTTGAAATATAAAAAAAGGTTGAAACTAAAGTTGAAGATCAATAAAATATACACCTTTTCACTCCTATAATATGTTTCCTATTTCTTGCGGGTTTTGAATAAGCTGAAATAACACTGAGGAAATTGATATTTTTCCGATTTTTGGGAGTTAAACACTTAATTAAATTGAAGACGTGGATTATCCACTAATATAAGGTATTTCAGAAAATATATATTTGAAATACAGTGCATCTATCCATTGTGAATGTATTTAATAATCAATTTAAAAAAAAAAACATTACCATAAATTAATTGGGGAAAATAAAGAAATGCATTGTATTATGCTATTTTATTAAAGAAAAAACATTCAACTGATATTATAATTATTTATTTTGTATTATAAGAAATGTAGTAGAAACCAAACTTAATTACAGTGTAATGAGTTTATAATCAATCTCTTTGTATTTAAATTATATTTGTTCATTATCTGTAACGTTTTATCCATTTATACATAAAAACACAGATATTTCATAGGAAATAATTTTTATATTATCTTGTTTGAATACATACAATAAAATTAACTCTTGAAAACTCCCAGAAACAGTTGAAGAAACCTTTTTTTTTATTGTTCATCAAGTTCGACAGTGTTAGGTTCTTCAGTGCCCACTTCTGGAGAGTTCTCACATTGACCACACATTGCTGAGCACAACAGGCTTGCTCGTTTGCACTCACAAAAATCATAACAAACATCAGTAGCAAACTTTTCAAAGTCATCTGGAGACATAACTTGTTCATTTGCTGTATATACATTTGAGCTGACTTAGCATAAAGTATGCGACCTGCAACGTGAAACAAAGGCATCATCTGATTAAATGTTGCGATGTGTAATATCCAATTGCCTGTTTTATCAGCTCGGATGAATTTTAATATGAGAATAGTTTACTTAAGGTACACCACCCAGAGTTTTTAGGTTATGCTCTTAGACTCTGCCTTCTTACACTTGTTTTCAAAATTTGCTAAACACTCTCGTAGTTCCTTACTTTGTGTAGTTTCGTTACAAGTTACTTCACGGACAAACCATTTTGAGAGGAGTGTCTTTAGATCTTCATCCAAGCCTGTACTATCAGGATCAATAATAAAACAAAAGCAGTGAGAATATGAGCTCGAACAGCACGTGAAAATGAGTGGCCAGTCAACATGTGAGGAAGAGAGTTTTTATTTTTGCATGTACTGTCCCCCAAGGTTCCTCAATTCCACTTTCTTTAATTGTGTACCCAATTAGTCTAAGGAATGAAAACAATAAATGAAATACACCAAGCCGCGCTGTCACAGGGCTTACTATACTATTCTTTTCAGCGGACAGTACTATTTCAGAACACTTCGTATATAATGGCTGGTCGATGGTTACAATGAAAGAGTGGCTTCGCTCTTTGCTTTGTTCGGCAGCGAAATGCAAAGCTGAATTTAAAGTGGACATATTTTAGGGATTTTGGTTAGTGTAAGTATCCTTTCCAAATTGGGCTATTGCACTTTGCATGTATCCATTCCAGAATGACTTTGGGTCTTTTTTATTTGAATAGCCAGCTGCCCAAAGCGAATTGAGGGATGTGCCCTTTTCAATGTCTTTTGAAGCCACTTCTAAAACAGAAACAGGTGTTAAAGTGATATTGTTCATCCTAGACTTATTATTGATTTTAACTGAAATATCACTAGGAAAGGTGAATGGCACGATCATTCTATTATATGGCGAAACACACTTTATACCTCCAATAAAATGGAAGGTTCCAAGTCCGGTTAGAGTGCAAACGTTGAAATCAGCATTATTGAATATATATTGAAAAAATGTTGAATCTTCAATGACTGGAGTTGCATGTATCGTAGCACATGCAAGGTAAGTTTTTGCCTCAGCGTAAGAAGAATCAACCCCAATCGAATGAAATAAATCAATCAAACTCTTAGATCCATACTTTTTATAGAGATAAACTGATATAGCAACATGAATTGTGGAGTGAAATGACGGTGGCCTACAAGCCGCTATTATTGCGTGATTTATTGTCAATTGTTTTCTAGTGAGATTTTTTGTACACTTGTTGCTTTCTAGGCTTGTTACATTATGAGTAAAACACTTGAGCGAATCTGGGATCAAATTCTGAACATCTTCTTCTAAATTGGTAAAGGAGGAATATTCTTATACATTATAAACTCTTCCACGTATGTCATCTTTGATTATGGCCACAGCAGCTGTAACAATTCATAATTTCTGCTCTTCAGGATTAGCCTCTATTTCAAAATGTTACTTTTCTGTTAAATAATTGTCAGCAGTACTACTAAAAGTAAAAGTCATTACTTATTTGGCAAAGTCGTATACAGTACTTTACGCCCATAAAGCCTATTGATCAGGTATCTTATGTTAATCGGAATAAATATGCTACTCACTCTCAGAAAGATCTAGCATAAAATAATGTTTGTCAGTTCATCAAGCGTCTACTGGAACTAATCGTTTTCATCCAAGAAAGAGCAAATTCTATCAAACAAACTAGCACAAGCTTCAATTTTTGGCCGACATACTTCATTTTATTTTATGACTATTAAATTAAGTCAAGCAATCTGAATTATAGCACGCTTCAGCAGCTATCATATCATTTTATGTGCGTATTCCACGTTTTATTTCACTCCTCCATTCATCTTGATGCTCATCATAGTACCTTTTTATATTCGCACATATACTTTAAGTTGTTACTTTGGAGACCGTACGTCGTCGGTTCTTTGGTAACTTTGTGTTTGGTGGCCTTGCTTATTCTGCACAAAATAAACAATGTGTTTTAAAATTTAACATAATGGTTTTATTTCGTAATGTACATCAACCGGATTCTGGTTCAACTTACCTCGAAAGTTCTCGCTGCCTGGCCTTGATATTTTGCTTGACAGTGTACTTCTTTCGGCAATTGACGTGGACAGTGATTTGCGTACTCGATGACATCAATATGTGAATGTCATCATTTCTTGCCTTGCTGGCTTCAATGAAAGAACTTAGTCCTCTTTTTATTTCAACTATTTCACCCATCTGCAAACTTGATTCGCAAAGACTGCACCTATCCTCTTCCATTTTCTTGTTCCGTTAATCCGGTTTCCTGAAACAAAGAAAATGCAGTTACGTTTATGTCAATTAATACCGAAATACATTCACAATGAAGAAATGCACTGTATTTCAAATATATATTTTCTGAAATACCTTATATTAATGGTTAATCTAGTCTTCAATTCAATTTCAATGTTTAACTCCTAAAAATCAGATAAATACCAATTTCCTCAATGTTATTTCATCTTATCATTCAAAAACCGTAAGAGATAGGAAAAAATCTCAGAGGAGTGAAAAGGTGTATATTTTATTGATCTTCAACTATTGTTCCAATCTTTTTTTTATATTTTAAGCCATTAGTGAAATATGGCTGAAAAGTTAAAATTGGCCGCCATTTTCCAAGATAGTGGCCGTAGCACAGAATCACGAGGGTTGATTTTCGATATGTTATTTATAAGTACTAGTATTACTCATGTACAAAGTATTCTTTTTAAGGGAATTATTTCCAGTTAGAGGGTTATTTTGGCATAATATGACTGGACTATTAACATAGCAACGTAATACGTGAGGTTAGGAAGGATGTTCAAGACGTGCCCATAAGGCGTTCTATTCTACTATAAACTCCCTGTTGTAAAAAACACCTAAAAATCTTACTAACATTTTAACTATGCGTTTTCTCTTGCAGGTATGCCCGGCAAGAAGAACACCATCGTATATCAGTGCTGCCCCGAGCCTTACGTGGACGTGACTTTCACGATCCAGATCCGACGGCGCACACTGTACTACTTCTTCAACCTTATAGTCCCCTGCGTGCTCATCTCGTCTATGGCGCTACTAGGCTTCACTCTACCTCCGGATTCCGGGGAGAAACTCACACTAGGTGAAGTCATCTATTATATTCTAGTAGGCTACAGACTACACGACTTGCTTCCTGTCCTAATAGCGCTCTTCGATTAGACTACAACTCATAACTATAGACCGTTATTTTTTACTACTAGAATTTTTGACACGGTAAACCTACGCAACTCCTGCGGAATGGCTGCAAGTTGGGTATGGGAATGGGATGTAGCTTCTTTATAGTTATTATACTTTGTTATTTTTTGACAGACCAGCAAATGCATTTCAACCTCTCTTATTGAAGATGTAGGTCGGTTTTGTTCAATCAACCCTGTCAAGACTGTTGGCTGCTTATTCTACAGTATATGCTATAGAACTAATATATCAACCGTATAGCATACAATTATTTTCGTCCCTTAGTTAAATGTAACTAGCCCAATTCCACAGTGATATATTTTTGGCTTTCGCAGAGAATAAACTCCAATTTTCTTACATATGGGAATAGATGACTTACCGATTGAGAAAAGACGTTGGACTGAGAGTGTGGATTAAAAGAAAGGCAAAAGGTGGCTACTTATGATGTCATATCCTTCTTAACTCGTTAAATAGAAGTAGATGAGATTGGGAAACTAATCATAAGACTGTTCATTCCTCTCCAAGCACAATTTAGTGAAAAAAGATTAAATCAACCACATTAGCTATTTTTTAATATTCTAGTGGTGTTTAAAGATTGTTATTTTAGTCCTTACCGCTTTTCAGACGAAATTACTGAGTCTCTAACTAACATTACTGCGATATTTAGGACCATTTATCTCGGAAAGAGAAAACGGAGTGTAAAATAAATAGGTGGTCCAGATATGCTTAACGGGTGTGAGTTTGTTAATACTTTTTTAATTATAATAGTTTTGATTGAATAATGTTTATTATTTGCTATTGGCCTATAATTAATTTGTATTGGGGGACAAAAAATATAAAATTTATATTTCATATTAAAAAATTTAATTTTACTAACTACCTTCGTTCAGCATTTTGTAACTGTTCGTGTATGTGCTTTTTTGAAGAAATCATTCGGTTAATCAATTTTTTTTTAATTCATAGACATGTAATATTTTTATACCTGATAAATACATGTTTTGTATAATGTCCATCTAAAATGGCTCATTTCCTACATATACAACAAATAACCCATACCAGCTTCAGTGGCCAAATGGTCTAAGATTTCACTCTCGTGTTTGATTGGTTTATTGATGACGGGGAGATCGAGGTTCGAATTCCGGTCAGGTCAACTGAGGGTGCTAAATTGTTTACCACTCTTCTTTCATGCAAATGCAGGCAGATTACCTCTAAAATTATTTCTTCCTTATCCCCACCTCATTAAAGTAGTCACCGGTATCATTTATGCATATAACCTGATCAGGTTGAAGGATCAGTTGATAAAAATAACAAAAAACTATCTCATTGTGGTGCCTCTTTCTTTGATAGACTTGGAAGCTGCGGGAGAAGGCGACATGATGGAGGAAGTGCAAATTATTTTGTTGTAATTATTACATCAGGCCTACATATATAATAGGCGTTCCAATTTAAACACTTTCTAATTCATCTCGGGCGTCTTCTTCCACTTAATAAATATTCAAAAGTTTAATCTAGGTGATCACATCGAACGAGCTACCAACACAGAATATCCACTAAAAATTGAAGTCAATTTCTAGCATCTCCACATGCTCATTAAGATGGAGGGTTTGTAGACGCTCTCCTGCAATGACAAACACTTAACTAAACATCAGGTAATACATGACTGATGTTATCTTATTGTAAAGGTGTATTAATGATGTTCGATGCTCCTCCTTTTTATTTTACAGAAGGGAGGTCTTTATCTAAGAGTTTATCAATTTCTAGATATATCCTAAGTGTTTTAGAAAAATGTATTGGATTTCAATAGTGGTGAGCATCTAGGAGTTTGATCGATGATTAGATCGTAGGGGAACAGCACCAGTGGGAATCTTATGGGTTGAATATCTTGAGAAACCCCTAGTTTCAATACTTAGTTTCCACTCTGTGTGGAATTTTATAGCGATTGACCCTTCAATATCCAAGCCAACATAGTTTGAATGTTAGCTGAAATATATTATCCACTAATTCATTGGTTTGGGTTCCATCTGATCTAATATGGGATTTACAATTTTTGATCATGCATGATATTAAAGTGGCAAAGTAACAATCCCCATGATGAGGTACATGGAGACGTCATCGTTGAAGAAGAAGTATTTCAGTTTGGTGAGTCACAAGCATCATATCTATGTATTGCTGAATTAATGAGGAAAGAGTGCTGCTCATAGCAAGTCAATATTTTCAGCCTCCGTTGGCCTCTTCAATTATCCAACAAGATTCTTTGGTCAAGGGAATAGTAATGAATCCATCTTTCGATTTGTCTTGATTTTGAAGGTGTATTGATGAATATTATGGAGCACACACCCTACTGGGAATATAAATAAGCCTAGTTCCCTGATAAATGGAGTCCACGCCAGTAATGCTTAACGCGAGCCCATTATCAACATTTAAATATTAGATAAAGAAAAAATATGCCTACTCAGCTCTTCTCAACAACATGTTAATATATGGTTGTTGTTGTTGCTGGACAACCCTGCTGTTTTGCTAGTCTTTACGTAGTTTTCCATAACCGAGGTAACTATTTTGATGGTATGGATGACGATAGAAACTTTTCACCGTAGGTTCGTCCCTTGTAGTTGTATTCGGTCCCATGGAAGACAAAAGAACGGATCACGAAAGGCGTACTCCTGGTCTTGTATTTCTGAGTACATTATTTACCATCTTGAGGGACTTTTCATGTAAAGTTGAATGGTAAAAGCATTTGAGTTAGCTCTGAATCTTTTCAGGATTCGAACCCCAAGCTTTAGTATATTCTCCATGATAATATATTCTGAGAGTAAATATTACTACTCTCTCATATAGTGGGTGACAGCTACTGTCCTTATTCCTCGTATGGTATTTATAAAAAAATATTACATAAAATAATTCTCTATAATGATCTGTATTACATGTTTCCACGAACACTTCAATATCCATTATGGATTTAAATATCTAGCGATTACCTACTCCTGCGAACGATAGCGATTATTATCTGGGGCTATGATCATGGAATAAGCTAACGTAGAATAAAGGAAGGGATTTAATGTCGTGACTTATGTTGAAAGCCAGCTATCAATTATTTTAACTTCGCGTTGAAATCCTTTCTGTCAACAATTTGATATTTGTGTGACTTCCAAGCTCGGGCGCAGGACCATACGCATTTTATTACAATAAAATATCGTCTCTATGAATTCAAAGAAGAAGCCGAGTTTTAATGTTGACATTTAATAAAAACTATTTTTTCATCTCTTTTTAATATTACATAAACTGTATCTGCGCCAACTATTATAGGATCATTTTTTCTTGCCAATCTTTAAGCAAACAAATTTGTCTCTTCTGTTAATAAAATGGTAACATTAAGTTACAATTTTTCATTTGTGAAGCATGTAATTTACATCCTAATAATTTTTAAACGTACGTGTTTTGAAGTAAATTAATATCGTACCTTTGTAGAAGAATCTACTACCATTTTAAAGCAGGTGACTTTCCAATTTAAAAAAAACAACTTGTTAACATTTAATAAAATACCCAAATATTTAAAACCTACAACAATAAACATGATATAATTGTGCACAATTTGATGTGTCATTTGAAAAATTATCAAAGGTTCTACCTTTATTTTTACCACACAATTATTTTGATAAACCAATAAAATATAATTTGATGACAGTAACCTTATTTCACAAAATCAGTTTTAACAGCGTTTGGATATCTTAAAATGGACTATCCATTAAATTTTTCGCTGGAATAATATATTACTATTTATATTTTTAGATCTAATAATAGTTTGTCTACCAAATAAGGGCTTTTTTTATTGAATTTGGATTTATAGAAACCTTTTGAGGGTGTGATGTACTTTACTTAATATATTATTGTGAAAAGTAATATGCATAATATTTTGGTTTGTCTTTGTCTCAAATACGCTTTACTGAAAAGAATACTGTTAAAAATATCCTTAATAAAGTAAAAAAAATTAATATCACCTCTTTTAAAAGTAAAAGATTACTAACAATAAGTTGAATTTAACATTTTGTGTGGATATCGGCAGTTCATACGCACTCATTCGTTCATTATTACACATATTTAAACATTACATAGGCCTAGATATGATAATCCACCACCGGACTTTAGGGTTATCCTTATACTTTAGTAACGTACTAGAACATTATCAGCTTGGCACATCGGCTGGTTCAACAAACCTGGACATAAAGTCCCAGGGTGGTTTCTAGATCGGTACCTAAAAAGCGCCAAACCCCCACACAAAAGGGTGAGATGATCCGGTTCAGGCCGAATACCCGGGGAGATGAGAATTAACCCCTTGCCCCTTCACCCCTTCCAGTCACACACTGGTAGGAGCGACACCGGGGACTCGTACCTCCCACCTATCCAGGGGGGTAGCCGGAGCTATATACTTCCGCTCACAGAAGCGACCTTGTCTGTCCAGATTAGCACCGTAGCTCTAAAACGGCTCACCACACGAATGGTGAGACCCAAGCCCGCAGGTCCAGAACCCCAGGGTTCCGGGCCAGAAAGCCCAGAACCACACTGGTCTGTCAACACCACTATTAAACACACTGCCCCACAGAGTCCAACCCATTTCTGGGCCACTGCCATGAGCAAGCTCGCCATGTGTGCTTTTGGACCAACCCGGTGTACTACTTATAACAGAAGTAGTCAAACTGGGGAATACCAGTCTGCAGGGCCACCCCGAGCACCTGTAGGTAACCAATGCAAGCAAGCATCAGTCTCTCTGGCATGGATGAATTTAGGGTTAGCGTACCAAGTTTTAATACATTTCAGTAAATTGCTTACTAACGCAGCCCTCACTTAATAAAAAGGTGTACATTTTGGCATGAAAGTCTAACCTCCAGCTACAAAAATATGTTATCATATTTAAAAATTCCAGATTCAATTACAATGTCTTTGTGTTACTTTTTAATATACATTTGATAAAATATTTTTTCTACGTAACTTCATTAACCATAGAAATAAAGTGTTGTGCAAATGATGACCGACTTTAAGAACAAAAAATAGTCCCTCAAAATGTATTTAGGTGCTAAATAATTATTTTAAAGATATTTTGTAAAAAAAAAATTATTAGAGACATTATAGTGTGGCAATTTAACACTTCCATGTTTTTATCTATGTGTCTCATTTGTGTACAAATCCTCAATATTTTGTACACCAAGCCAATCAGTCAGTATAAATCAAATATGTAAACGATTGAGACGTCTAAAAACAAACCTGTTTTAGTCTATATCAAATACTGCTTTAGCTTCTTTTAGATAAGAAATTAAACTTTTTACGTATTAGTGATGATCATACGTGTGACAAAGGGAACACAGTTCATGTTATGTTAGTTTAGGTTAAATATAAATAAACAAAAATAAAGAACGCAGAATTGGTAATTGTTGTATATGGCTTATCTTCCACGCACGCTGAAATGGAATGAGTTCATCCGAAGTGATGAAGTGAGTTGCGTGGAACTGTGATGTGGAACTATAATAAAAAATATATGTTTTAAAATACGATTATATATGTTTAGTTGACTTTTTTCTCAAATACATAATTTACACTAACTGCCGTGAAAATATGTGAAATGGAACCTCGCATGATAACAATTTAATTTATGACATAATGAAATATAAATTGGCGGGGCAAAAATCAAAAACCAATTTCCTCATAATAACCTTGATTTGAATGAAATTCGAATGCAATTGTTCGTTTTCAATCGTGTCATGTGGGTAGTTAGTTCTGCTTGGTCGGATTAAGAGCTTACTCTGTCCGCATTCGGTAAGTAATACGTTAATTGGAGTACAACACTTATTATGTAGTGCGATTATTATAGTTAAAATAAAATTCGTTAAATATATTATTTCAGATTTAATACTAAAGAAAAAAGTATTCCATGAAAGTAAAATATTTATAGTTGTTTAAGATGTTTAATTTATTTTACTAACTTAAATAGTTCAGCCATTATATCTATAATTTAGCAAGCTATTTTTGTCAACGTAAAATACAACGTGATTTAGATAACAAATAACTTTTTTTTGACATTTGTAAAATTTATCAAAACCATTTTAATATCTTCAAACGTGAATATGTATGATTTGTAGAGCTCACTTTTTATTTATAGACTCAATAACTATAAAATAACTATTAATATGGCAGAATGTTTTGAATGTTGATCGTATTTTCGAAAATATCTTTTCTATCAAAACTATACTAAGTTATAACAATATATTTCAATATGCAAACATTGATATATAATAGTGCTGTTGCCATTTTTGTCAGCATATTTTATATAATTGTAACTTCCAGTTTCATGTCCCGAAAAAAGTGCCTATTATTACACTAAAACTAAAAATGTTTTTAATATAATACTTTCAATGTTCTAGAACATTTTTAGATTGACTAAATTACAATTTGGTTTTAGCAAAGAATATGAAGCTTAACTACACATAATCCTTAGTCATAAAATAAAGTATTGTCCAAATAACTATCACGAAGGACACTTTTGTTGGTGGTTAAAGAGGGGTTGGCGAGAATAGATTATGGAAAGATTATCATTAGTTGTTCTTTAATACAAACTTCACTTTAGATGTCTAAAATTCTCTACCTCACAATCTCATGGAAACTTTTTTTTTTACTTGTACATACTTCCAAGTAAGTTTGAAGCCCTTGTGGTTTATAAGCTAGCTTCTCTGAGTCAAAATGAATGTAGTACTAAACTGAGTCTAATGGTTTCCTGTTTATTACTATTACTGAGCTATTTCAGTAAGCTCGAGTTATTATTTATGTCATTAGATCATTGACAGGCTCCATGTACAGGGTGTATCAATTTGTATGAGAATTAGTTAGGGTGTGGATAGAAGACCTCAAAGCAACACCTAGGTCCTATTTTCGATGATTCTCGAGATAAGACCTTCCAAGTTTCTACCGGAATTGTTAATAACCCTACTTGATGCACCCCTTGTTAGTGACGTATCACTGCTTGTACACAGGCAGAACTTGCAGCTAAACGAACATGTATCAAGTAGGGTTATCAATAATTACAGCATGAACTTGGAAGGCCTTATCTCAGGAACCATCCAACATAAGGCATATGTTAATAAGGACTTGTTGTGTTGTTTTAAAGTCTACTATCCACAAACCAGTTATTTCCCGCGTAAATCGATATATCCTGTATACAAAAAAAAAATCGTATTTAAGAATATTTATATCTCGGCATTGACTTTAAAAATTAATTTTGTATTTTAACTTTTAATCTAAATAACATATTTAATACTTCGCTATACTTTTATAAGTCCAGGCCACCTATTAAAATTTTTTTTCCTGGCAACTGATAAGTTAAATGCGGGCATATATTTTTAGATTATGTAATAAACCACTCTGCGCTATAGTAAGAAACGTTTAAAATATGAAACAAGAAATACTAATTAATATTGAGTTAAGAAACCAAACTGTGTCTCTTTCCCAACTAAAGATCTTTCCGAGACACATCAAAAACAAGTTTATAGCTAACTAACTAACTTTTGATAACTATTATTTTATAATGAACTATTTGGTTGGTTAAAATTTTATTATGAAATATACTATTATTATTATTTTAATATCGAGTTCATATAAAAACATTTTTTTAATAAATAAAAATTTAGTTTGAAAATTGTATCTGGTGTTTCTTTAACCCTCTTAATATCATGAGATCACCAGTGACCCAGCGCAACTTTGTTGACCTGTATAATCTAAAATATAATTTGTAAAATTCTGAAATAGATTGACTTTGTTCATTTGTATATTTTGGACTGTAATTTTTGTAAAAAAATTATTTTGAAATCAATACTTAATAAATATAGTGTTTATTACAATAAATATCAGTGGGGTCATTATATCCCAAGATTTAGAATTGTAGTTTTTGTAAACATTTTATTTTGAAATCAATACTTAATATAGCTTTTATTTCAATCAATACCAGTGGGGTCATTATTGACCCCAAAATTTAAAATAATATTATTTTAGTGACTCTAGAATTTGAAATCGTTAAAATTCAACCCCCACCCCTCCCCTATTTTTTAAAACCATAATCAATTTCAATTTACAAAAGTTACCAAAATATTAAAGCATCTACAGTAGCTTGAATGGACCTTAACGTAATATTAAATAATTCTGCTATTGGAAAAACGTTCTGGTCAAAATGTTGGATATAATGTTGTTTGTGGAAGAATCTTTTGATGATGAGGCAGAGGAGGATTTTGTTGAAGACAATGAGCAAAGCTATGAAGAAGATGAAAATAGCTTTGATGATTCATCAACGTCTATGGCTTCTCAACAAAATACTTTCAAATGAGTAATATAGTCTGTAACACCTTATTTCTTGCCATATAGTACAATTTATTTTCCAATTTATGGAAACTAAAAGATGACCAAACAGTTTTCAATAAGTGCAGGGCTATAAACAGGTCTACTCAAATATCCCTCTGTATAGAGTTTGATAATGCTGAGTTGAGACGACAAAATCGAAGTCCTGATAAACTGTCACCAATAGGAAATATTTTCCAGATGTGGTCGGATACATTACAAGATGCTTACGTTCCGAATAAGAATGTAACCGTGGATGATCAATTGGTTACATTCAGGGTCAGATGCCCATTCTCTCAATTTATTCCATCAAAACCAGGAAAATAAAGTATAAACTTTGGGCAGTATATGACAGAAAATATACTATGTAATAAACATAAAAGTATACACTGGAAAATAACATAATGCTCCTAGGGAGGTGAACCAGGGCAAAAGAGTATTGCTGGGTGTGGTGAAGGGCTTGGAGAAAGGTGGAAGGAATATCACTAGGGACACCTTTTTCGCAAATCTTAGGTTTAGTAATAGATCTCGAAAAGAAACAACTGGCACTATTGTGAACAATAAGATAAAATCGTTCTGAGCTTCCACCTCAGTTCACAACTACCAGGGGTATAGAAGTGTATTCATCTCTGTTCGGATTTTAGAAAACAGTAACAATAACATATCATATTTTCTCAAAAAAAAGGAAATGTTGTGTCTCCTTTGAGTACAATCCATTACTTAGTGAAATAGAGAGCCAGACCTGAAATGATATTCGACTATAATGCAACAGAATGAAAGACAAGAAGGACGATGGTTTTGTTTTACAACATGTGGGATATAAGTGCCCTACATTATTTATTATTTGGATGTATCTAAATACAAATTGGAATTGTAAGACAAATCACAAGAGAAGGATTTTTATCAGGAAATTGAACACTGACAAAACAAAACCGACAGAGACGTGCTTCTGTCTCTCATACAACCACACCAATTCATAGAAGTGTAAAGTGAGGACGATGCTCATTATGGGATCGATCAAGGTATAGGAGGCATAGTGAATTATTATTATTATTATTATTATTATTATTATTATTATTATTATTATTATTATTGTAATGGTAGGGTGATTGTGAGATGAAATGAAGGACCTACAGTTTAACGTGGAATCCGAACCACGGTGGAGACCTGGCATAGTGAAAAGTTTGTTAAATTTCTATATATATTTTTTTTGCAAACAGTATTCATTAATTCTATATAAAGATTGGTAGAGTAACTGAAGTAACCAATCCTGTTTTTATGTATTTTCAAGTATTCTTTTAGTAGTCAAACAATATTGTATTTTATTTATTTCATTATAAATATATAATTTTAATTAGTTTTTATGTTCAAAACAAGTAAAACTAAGCAACATTTATAATAAAATATTATATTATGATAATAATAATAATAATTAATGAATAAAGTATATGTAAATAAAAAATAGTATTGGGGTCATTATTGACTACAGTGGTATTCAGTTACTCCGGTAGTAGGAGGGTTAAGTATTAGCTTATCCGAGGTCAAGTTATTCGAACTAATAGAATACTTCTACCTTCACATGTAATGTATTTAATTATGTGCACACGAATTTACTGACGAAAAACTAAGGTAGGTGTACATTTGATTTTTTTTAAAAGGTAAATTTAATCAGAATACTTGGGGACTTTTCAATTTTATTATTATAATTAGGTGTTCTGTCTTACCACAGGTATATTCCTTTTGTCAGTAGACTTAGACCATCAGTGCCCCCTGTCCTCTGCCTCCCTCCTTCAGCTCCCAGAATTTTCTTCTTTCATTCAAGTGTCCGATAATTGAATCCTCCTTCTTCCTAAGATCCTCATTCCATCAACCTTACCTCTTATGACGTCGTGCAAGAGATAAGTTCCTCCCAAGGATGTATCTGATCTAGATTGCTTTGAACTGAATAATCACATCCAAAATGGTTTTCTTCTCCCCCACTGATCTTCTCAAGTCTTTTCCATAACCACATTTAAAATCTCTCCAAGTATTTATTTTTCATCATCCTAAGAATTTAAGTTTCTGCTCCAAATAGCGCGATACTCTAAATATAGTTTCTTCCTCAGCTCCAAACTCAACTTGCTTTTAGCAATGATCTCTTTTTGTTTAAAGCTTTCTTGTCCATAGCGATCCTCGACATAGCTTCCTTAGTGTACTAGGCATCCTTTGTCAGCAGACTTCCCAAGTACTTGAAATGTTCTATGTTTTCCAACTCCTGTTTTCCAATTTTGATTTTCAGCTTCTCTTCATATTTTGAAATTACAATCCCTTTTGACTTCTCAATGTGGATCTCCATGCAGTATCTTCTCCCTATCTCCAACAGCCGGTCCATCATTTCCGGCGACTCTTCTTATTTTTGGGTGGCATTGCTAGATAATCTGCGTATTTTATTGTGTTTATGGTGCGTCCTCATATCTTGAAATTGCCACCGACTCTAAGGTTTACCTATTTACTCCTCATACAAGTTTAACAGACTGTGTGACTAACAGCATCTCTGTCTCACCCCTTTCCCTATCTATACGCTATTGGTATCTCCATCATTCAGCCTCACATTCACTCACTGTACCAGGTACAGGTTTGCAATCAGCCTTTTGTCCGTACATTTGATGCCGATCTCCTTGAGTATTTCCATCAGTATCTTCCATTTCCCTCTATCGAACGCCTTTACCAAACTATGAAACCAATGTAAACTTCCTTCTTGACTTCCAGAACACTCTCTGAAATTATTCTCAGTATCTTGACGGAATCTATAGTTCCTTTTCCTTTTATAAATCCAAATTGGTCTTCTTCCAACCCACTTTCTATTTTCTGTTACAGTCATTTCTTGATTATTCTTGCCATGATCTTCTTCACATGAGAGACAAGGCTTATGGTCCTGTGGTCACTGCATTTGTTTGCTAGTTTCTTCTTATTTAGACTCACCATTATTACATATAGAGAGTCCTTGGTTCATTCTCCTATTACAAAGATACTGTTTATACGTTTTGTCAGAGAAATTAATTAGTTATTTCCCCAATTCCTTCAGTAGGTCAACTGGTATGTCATAATTTCCAGCAGCTTTCCTTATTCGCATGTGCTTTATGGCTCTCTCCACTTCACTCTTTAAAGGGCTGGGTCCTTTTACATCTTCCTCTACCTATTCTTCTGTTTCACTCTCTAGGTTTTCTGGTCGACTTTCCATGTTGTACAGTTATTCTATATGTTTTCCCAAATCGTAAGAACCTCTCTATGATATGTCACCATCTGACCTTTGGGGTTTTCTATTCCTATTGTTCGCACATTTTTGTTTTTATTCCCTCCCAGTTCCTTTGATTTTTGGTACATGAGGTCATACCTTTCTTTCCTTTGCAATTCGATGGTCTCATCACATATAAAATTACTTTACAATATGTATATAGAAAAATATAAATTGATCATAACACTTGGAAACGCATGCAAATACTGAAATAACGATTTTAACTTAAAACAAAAGCTTCACAGTCTACATTAACTAATAAAGTATTTATTATACTACATTACTTTAGGTCTAAACATTATAATTAAGTTTGTGTACGTAGGACTATGAATGTATACATTTGTATGTATGTGTCAAGGAACATATATACATATATATAAAGAAGAGAAGAATTTTATCAGGGGGTACAAAGCTTTTTCAGAAGCACCTCCATTTTTCATTAATCCTGTATACAAAAAATTAATTAGTTTATCCTAGATGAAAAAAGAAAATAATTAATACAAAGTATATATATAACTACTATTTTTATACCTAAAAAATTAAAATAACACTAAGACAAAAATATAATACCTATACTAATAATGTATTAATAATACTAGTAGTAGAAATGTGAATGCTAGTCTTCAATAGGTGCAAACATTTTCTGAGATCACAGGAAATTCCCAGGCCCCTCTTAGACCCCTGGGTAAGATGTACCTCCTGACCCCCCCCCCCACCCCAACCTCTCATAGGACCTGATATGAAGGTATATATACCGTCTTCTAAACACCCATTTAAGAAAAAGTATATATAGATGTACATGTTCTTAAATTGGTGTCCACCATTCATGTCTGATTATATGTTATTTTTTATGAATATACAGCGGCATCTAACTAAATTGGTATTAATAAATATTTAATATATACAAGTAGATAAATAGAAAAACTAATAAAAACATGGCTACACTATATAATTTTTGCACATTCATTCAGTTGTCACTGTACTATTAGCAGCATAAAGCCTCTCCCAAGTCGAAGATGGCTGCTTTATTAATTTTGATAGCTCTGGATCTTAATTTATCGCTTATATATAAAACTGACGATTTCCAAACGTCCACCACAAACTCTGCCATAAAATTTGAGTGCAGAATTACCCTGGGCATGGGACGACTCCTGGATAGCTAAGTGGCTAGAAATTTGGCGTATTAAATGAAATGTCCCGGGTTCGATTCCCGTACCCATTTTTCAATTTAATGAATAAGATAATTTAAACTATGCGTTGTATAAAGCATTTTAGATAAAAAAATTTAGTAAATATTAAGGATTAATATTTTACTACTTATCAAACTAATTGCAATACTATCAATTCATTTAACTTACATACACATCAATAATTAAAGCTCACTCTAGAGTATGGTTATCATTCTATAATAATTTAACAAACATGGTCTATAATTAGGTGGCTATAATATAAAAATGTCTCACTCTTGATGAACACACAGAAAACTAGCTCATATAAAGTCATTAATATATTTATAGGTCTTTAATTAACGTATTCATGAAATGAGTTTGTCTTTGCACTGACCCTATTTTTGCCACCAACGAAAATCTTATTTTATTTCGTCAATATAGACATATATAATTTAAAAATTGCAACTGAGTGATCATAGTGTTTTAAAATGCTGTATTTTCTTATTTTGTATTGATTGGTAATCAACATTATTAGTTACCATACTGTGAAGTGAGGATTGTTGTGACAATTAGGTAAGTTTCTACTAACACATTACTAGCAAACAAATAGTTCAGAAATGAATTAGAAAATGTATTTTAATAACCGTCTTGTACTGATAGTTTCAATGTAATTCAATGTAACTACATTCCCTATAGTGGATATATTGTGTCGATGTTCCCTTTATAACTCATATAATTCATAGAAATACGAAAACAACAACTATGAAATTCCTAATCTTGTGGTTTATGAAATATTTCTTTGACAACCAAACACTATTGCCATATATGTAGTACCTTACCTTTCCCTTACACTCCTTTAATTTACCTCGCCAATTAAATAAACAAGCTTCTTGTCGCAATAATTTATTACATCAAGCAAATACATTTTTGTGACACTTAACTTTATTATAATTATTATATTTTATTTATTTGACGGTACCTACCAAGCCAGTGTTGACTGAATGGTCACCTGAAAACTGGTTTTCTTTTATTTTGGTATTTTTTTATTTAAGATTTTGTTGAGGATATCTCTGTTAATGTAATTTATGGGCGTTCTAAGGATGTATTTCAATGTTTTCACCATAACTTATTATATTAAGACTTATTTAAAAATAAATCCAAATCTAAATCTTAACGTTGTATTTTTACTTTATAAATAAATACAAAAAAAAATCATCATCTGCAATTATTTAATCTAGAAATACACAATTAATCTTAAAAGGTAATTTACTTTAAAATATGTATAGCTCTAAATAATTTTTCACATCAAAACGTTGATAAACATAAAAATACTTCCTGAAAGCCCTAAAACGTAGAACTTTTTTTTAAAAAAGAAGGACAAAATAAAGGTGAAAGTGCAACTTGTATCTAAACTCTTGCTTGCAGGGGTCACCATACTCCTTTCGTTAACAGTTTTTCTCAACCTAGTGGCTGAAAAGATGCCCTCCACCTCCGATGCGGTTCCTTTAATAGGTAGGGTCCGCTTGCTCCCATAAAATGGGCAGTAGTCCCTGATACTTGGAGGAACGGTGTCGACAAGTAGCTCATTTTGTTTATTATTTATTTAACATCCTGTTTATATTTATATAAACCTAACAGGCACTTTCTTGAACAGTTCCCCTGTTGAGTGACCGTATTATGAGACCACGTCAATGTTTAAAACGCGGTCCTCCATTCATTATCTTGCCATAAAGCCCTCGACAGACATTTACCTTTCTTCTACTCGTGGTTACTTTACCCGTTGAGGGCACCGCCTACTTAAAGGAAAATATCTACAAACTTGAGCTATAGCTCATGAAAATGGCAGCAATAAAGCCACATAGTCATAAAAAAAGATTCAATTATTTTAGAGCTAGCAGAAATACCCGATGGTGCCCTAGGTAGCCACGCAATGTATTGCTTGGTTACCCCTGACAACGATTTTATTTTCTTCAAACAGGCAGAAAAAACTCTTTATTATATTTATTTCAACTCAGTTTTCAATTAATTTACAAAAATCAAATCCGAATTTTTAAATTCCGGCTTCATGATGCACATGTTCGTGAACATGAAATTTCAGACCTATACGTGAGATAGATATCACGTAACGCTTATGACAGACATACAAACTCTTCATTTTATTACTACGTATAAAAATAAATAAAATAAGATAGATTATCTGTTGTAAACCTGCTAACACATTATTGTTTGTTCGAAGAAAGCTACGTATATATTTCTTATAAACTAATTTCTTAATCCTTAGAAGTGCGAAATTTCTCACTAAACGTCTTCAAAAATGATAAGTTCAAATACAGTTCTCTCAGGGGGGAAAACTAAGATAATTTAACTTAAAACGTAAGATCCTTAATTCTAGGAACATGTTGATAACTTTTGCCTCCATTTTGGGATGGAGCGTATTTTAAAATAACAAATCACTTCTTAAAAATAACGCGTGATTTTCTGGACGTCTGCAACACGCCTCAGCTTTTTGGTAGGCGGTACCCTTAACACGACCCATCTTGAAACAGTCGATCCATGTTTGGAAACTGTGGTGCCTCTTGATATTTTCAAAAGCGTGCTAATTTCACGGGGTTAGCTCAGCGGTCCTGCTATCTGAATGTCCAGGAAAGTGTTTGGTGTAATATTGGTTGATGTTTCCCTGTCTCTCTTCCTCCTTCTATCTCTCTGTCTCTGTGTGTGTGTTTTGTTTGATTGATGTTTCCACCATTAGTACAGTAATGGTTCGTCTCTCCTGGTTCTATTAGCGACACGCCCAAACCCCGTACTCCCCCACCCACACCTACTTACATCCTAACAAACCATCTCGCGAGCTATCTCTCTCCAACATGGTTCCCAAATAACTCTCTTACGTAAATTGAAACGTTTACTTTTCACAACTCAATAAGTAAATAAAACAAATGTCTGTGTGATGTATACCTCTCATTTAATACTAGCCATAAAACGAATGTACACTCTTAAAACAGACTTTCAGTTTTCACTACACACTATATAAGATTAATTTTTAATAAATAGGCACGTCAACATCGACACAATGACACAACGTTTTATCAATGCTCTTTCTACTAATTATAAACGTGTTTCCTAGTTTAAAGTCAAGTTTTAGCTATTGTCCTAACACTCCTTCAATCTTTTTTTTTTAAGTTGGATTATGAACAGAGGATTATTCAAACTTCCATTTCAAATTTAGTTTTGAGTGGTTACAAACATGTTGTGTGGATTTGCTACAAATATCTGACACCACTTAAATTAGATAAGGTAACGTGTTTTCCAGCTTTGACAACACTTCACAATAAACCACTGGACGGCCGTCTGCAGAATCAACCCCTAATATTCTTATACCTCATTCTATGTAAGCTAAGGGTCATGTCATGTGTTTTCTGGTAGCTAACATAAGCCTTATGCAATCACTACCTCTGTAGGTCGGCAAATTACATTAATCCTTTTCCAGGATATCTATTACACCGGCTAATGATTACCCTTGAAATACTACCACTAATCTCTCTCTTGACGGGTGAAATAATCGTTGGGTGAGGCATCTCTGCTGGTTTCAGTATAGATCAGTAGTATTATTTAATCCTGAAAAATAAACGCGTATATATGTGACCTGTAATGTGTGAAATCCAGGCGTTCTATAAAATGCCTAGGCTTTCTATATAATACAAGAGTGGTAAGTTTTGCTGTTGTATTTCTTACTTATTTTCAAGCTCTTTGTCTTTATGAAGTCCCGGAATATGTTATCAATTATTTGATACAGTTATGTGTAGCTCTTGAACCGTTTTCTTGCAGGTTCACCTAATTCCTAGATTTTAAGTTGGTCAGGTTAGATTATTTTAAAATATGTGAGTTAGGTAAGGTAAGATTAGGTTAGGTTAGATATTGTTCTCAGTGATATATAATGACTCGTTATTCTATAAGCTTCCTACGAAATGTATGAAATACAACAGCAAAACTAATTTATTCCATACTTTGCTAAAACCATCTAGGCATTTTATAGAATGCCAAGCTTACACACATTGCCGTTAAAATATATCTCCTATACATCGAATAAAACTCCAAACAGGTAAGTGCCTTATAATGGCGTTGTTGTTTTAAATACAACAGTGAGCAAAATCTTATTAAAGCTGTCAATTTATTGAAATAAGATTGTTAGTGGTATTTTAAGGGTATATATTCACTGATTAGAGTTACCTTGTTGAACCGCTAAATGATGATAAGGGGGGGAATAGCTTTTCAACCTGATTGTAAGAGCTGTCTCAAGGGTAAATTTTAATTTATACCCAGCACACAAACAGTCCAAAATCTCACTTAAAACAGCTGTTTCATCGGAAGTTCAAGAGATCATTGCTGTTATAGAGATAAAAGTTCTCCACGGTAAGTTCAACATTTTGGGACATTTATGTTATATGTACTGTATCTAAAATTTATTCAAACCACTTTTGATATCTTCTATGATTATTTAATTGTATGTCACATGTATTAAAATAATGTTGGATTTAACATGACTGTCAAGTTAGTAGTTAAAAATAAAAGTATATAATAGCATAAATATAAACTATACTTCCTAAATCTTGTTTGAATATTTTTATTTATAAGGATATAAAGCTTTTAAAAATATATAGTTTTATTATATTGATAAAATACATTAATTGTGAATTTTTCTTACTAATCGACACACTTTATTAAGACTACAGAGACAAGTAACCTGAGTGTGTAAATCTTAACACCCTTAATCAATTAAAAAAATTAAATATTAATATCAAATATAAATTCTAACCAATACAATTTAAACCTGCTCCACCTGAAATTAACTTATCACAGAGACTGCAACAAAAAATAGTCGGAGTAGCGAAGCTTTGTTGCGGCTTTATGCTCCACGTCGAGGGTTAAAGGAATTACTAATAATAGAGTATAGTTATATTTGTTTTTAGTGTGAATAATACACAGATAAAATTGAGCTATTATATCGAGCAGACTCTACATACAATGACAATTATTCTTTCTTTGGGCTTTGATAATATTATGTTGGTACTTATTGCCTATGGTTTTGTGCTCTTTGTCTACTCTCAATTTGTTTTAACAAATTATTTGTATTAAATTGGTCCTGAGTTAAAACTCTAATTCTTACAACCTAAATGGTGGATGTTTGTCCGTATCGCTCATAAACCTTACAAATTAATTGTCCTTCCCCAAATTTATTGTGTGAACTTACCGTGAGAGTATTATTTTCGCTAAGTAAAAGCTGGTCTATTCTGGCCAAAACATTGTGAGTAACCTGGTACATCTTGGTTCAGATAATATTCATGTGAGCTAAAAGCATTGTAAATAAATTACTATATAATTCACAGTTCAACAATGCACTAAATTTACTCCAATTATTGAAGGTGGGATATGCATAGAGATAGTAAGTAGCAATATCTCCACCAAGGCAAACACAAGGAGATCGTGACGAGCGAATGAGCGTGAATTAGTTGGACTGCAAACTACGCCCCTTAAAAAAGCATAAAAATGTTAAAGTAATATAAAATTTTCCATTGTTTTAACTACATTTGTATGAACTGGAATATATACATATTATTATGCATTTAACATGAATAAATAATTATGTAATAAGTTTTGTTATGAGCTAAAAGAGCAACAACAAAAATTACTTAATTAAATTTAAAGACAATATTATTATTTCTTAACGAGAGTACAAAAGTGTTTCCACAATAACGGTCTTTCGATATGAAGTACCTACATTAACGTTAATTATACGTAGTTTGTAAACAAAGTCTAATTCGTGACTACTTTATGCAAACACCTCTTGAATTTTAGCTGTTCATATTCGTTTAAAATATTGATTGCTGCATTTTTCTCCCGTGAACTGAATTTACTTAAGGCTTTAACTCCAAGTAAAAGCATTTGACTTGACCTTATGATATTCGTAATTTGTCTTTGGCAGAGCATGATATGTTTTAACATGGTTTTATAATGATTTTACAATGTTCAGTACTTGGTTTATATTTATAAATCATTGCGTATTATTCATGACACTACCAGCACTTCATAGGTTTTTGGAATAATTTACATATTTAATGGTCAGATTCTTAAATACTAATTGGGTTTTTCTTATTCTACAAGTCTAAGCCTATTTAAAGCTCTTTAATTGATACTACGCAAGTTGAGCCAAAATGGCCGCAGTGTCCACGCACCAATAGAAAAGTTTGGTGATGTATTGGAACGTAAGAGAGTTTAACCACATTGGCCACAGTGCTGCGTGCTTAGCAAAACGCAGGAATAAGAAGGTTTGGTGATGAACGTAAAATAGTTGACCCACAATGGCTGTGGTGTCCATAGCGCCACACGGTAATTGGGAGGTTTGGTGATGAACGTAAGATAGTTGACCCACAATGGCTGTGGTGTCCATAGCGCCACACGGTAATTGGGAGGTTTGGTGA